>DF358865.1:89927-114358 GCA_000787875.1 Solanum virginianum | reverse complement strand
GTTAATCACATCAACATGAACCCCATACAACTATAAATGCCAAATTTTCAAAGCAAACACCACAGCAACCAATTCAAGACCATGGGTGGGATAATTTCGCTCATGCACCTTAAGTTGCCTAGAGGCTGATGCTATCACCCTACCATTTTGCATCAACACATACCCCAAATCGATCCTTGAAGCATTATAACAAACCACAAACCCCTCTAACCCTTCTAGCAAGGCCAAGATATGAGTGGAGATAAGCTTATCTTTCAGTGTTTGAAATCTATTGTCATATTTATCAGTCTAAACAAACTTTGCATTCTTTTGGGTTAACTTAGTCATAGGGGAACCAATAGAAGAGAACACATTTACAAACCTTCTATAATAACCCGCCAAACCTAAGTAACTATTCTATCCGACGGAGTAAAGGATCTAGGCCAATTCCTTATCACCTTTGTCTTCTTAGGATCCACCTTAATACAATCACCTAACAACATATTCCCAAAAAATTCAACCTCTTTCAACCAAAATTCACATTTTCATATTTTGCATACAACTTCTCATCTTTCAAAATTTGCAACACCACCCTCAAGTGAATCACATGCTCTTCCCCACTATGGGAATAAATCAAGATATCAACAATAAAAACCACCAAAAACATATCAATATAGGATTTAAATAACCTATTCATGAGATCCATAAATATAGTTGGTGAATCAATTAACTCAAAGGACATTACCACAAACTCAAAGTACCCATACCTAGTTCGAAAAGCCATCTTGGGATATCACACTCCCTCACCTTCACTTGGTGGTATCCGGACCGATGATCAATCTATCAAAAATGAGTAGCCCCTTGAAATTGATCAAAAGGTCATCTATCCTCGGTAGAAGGTACTTGTTCTTTATGGTGATCACATTAAGTTGTTGGTAATCAATGAACATTCTAAGAGAATCATCCTTTTTCTTCACAAACAACACTGGTGCAACCTAAGGTGACTTTCTAGGTCTTATGAAACCATTCTCCAACAAATCCCTCAATTGATTTTTCAACTCATTCAATTCCGCCGGGGCCATACGGTAAGGGGGAATGGAAATGGGTTGAGTATTGGGAAGGAGGTTTATACCAAAGTCTATTTCCCTTTAAGGAGGAACACTGGGAATCTCATTGGGAAGGACGTCAAGAAACTCATTGAACACTGAAATTGACTAAATAGGAAGGACTTTGGACTCAACATCCCTAACCCTCACAAGATGATACAGAGAACCCTTAGAAATCAACTTTTAAGCTTTAAGACAAGAAATGAAACTACCCTTGATCACCACATCACGACTTTCCCTCTCAAGCGTGGGCTCACTAGGGAAGTAGGAATTTAACCTTATGGGTTCTACAATAAATGGAAGCATAATATGCATGCAACTAGTCCATCACAAGAATGATATCAAAATTCACCATATCTAATTCAACAAAATCACAAAGCAAGACTTTATGCAATATGAACATGCGATAATTCCTATAGATTCTTTTAGCAACAATGGACTCACCAACGGGGGTAGACATTTAATATGGTTCACACAATAATTCATAATTCACATTAAGCTTTTTTGCAACAAAAGGAGTAATGAAAGAAAGGGTGACACTCGGATCTATCAATGCATACATATCATAATAAGAACCTTTAACATACCTCTAAAGCACCATGTCAAGTCTAGTGAACCCTAGAGGGGTATGGTTGAGAACCTTAGTGGTCATCCCCATAATTCCAAGTAACCCATGGGTAATTCCTTGACTTATGATCATTTTTCCCACACTCGAAACATGCACTCAAACTGGCCAAAACATCTCCTAGATTGTACCTTTCACACTTATTGCATGTAGAAGAAGCTTGAACACCAAAACCTTTGCCCTTCCTTTGAGCATATGAAAAATCAATAACCTTGTAGCCTATCTTGCCATATCGAATGCATGCACCCATGTTCCTCCAACATATGCCACTACGATATCTCCCACATATTGGGCATTTTGGATGGGTCACCCCATAATTAGCAATGGGCTTAGCATATGGAAGTCTACTTTCAAATTAAGCACTTTTTCTCCCTTCCTTTGAGGTCATCAGGCAATCTCTTATCTTATACCTAACACCGCTACACTTGAAACAACCTTCAGTGCCCACCAAACACCTTTCGTGATACTTCTTGCCACACCCTTGACAAGTGGCAAAAGGGATCTTTCTTATCTTATACTTGGGAACCGGTAGACTAGTAGAAGATGAGGCGCCATCAACTCGAACCCTCTTAGCCTTCCTCTCCCTCCTTTTGTCCATTAAAGTCTTGGGGGTACCCACTTATTGATTGAGTTGAGGGGTTACAACCTTGGCCAATAGCCACTGAGCATTATGAACCTCCGTATTTGACATGTCACCATTGGGAAGTTGACCCTCAAGTTAGAGATGCTTACCATCCAGTTCACCATTCTGAATAGCTTGTGACATATTCTGAAACATAATAGATAGGGATCAGTAATAAGCCTTAAGGGATTAGATCTACCGCACGACATAGATCATGAAGAAATGAAATATTTTCTAAAATGTTTCATAGCCTCCTATTCATAGTTGTGGCATGTTTCACAACTATGAATAAAACTATAATCGACGCGATGTGTTGGATTTCCAAGGACCATTAATAACCTAGTGCTCTGATACCAAGCTTTTCACGACCCAAGCCTAGGGCCTAAATGTGACACGGCAAATAGGGAACATGAAGGGACCCAAAACAAGCCTCTTATCATATCAAACATATATCCTTCACTATGGAAGAAAAATAAGGAATAACAAGAGGTATAATAAAAGGAAAATAGGATTGAGGGAAGTCTTTGATATTCATGAAAGCATATAAAAGTCATGCTCATAACATAAATACAACATTGCTTCCAACCACACCTCTAAGTTAGAATGGAGCGGGGGCCAAGACACTTGATGGACTCATCCTCATAATAACAAGTGTTTAACATAATAAAGTCTCAAAATAACTAGAGTAATATAGATTGTCTCTTCATACTTGAGGACTCACCAATGCTTATCTCTAAAATACTAAACTAGCCACGTGGAGGATGATCAAAAGGAGCTTCGATCCCTAAATAGTAATATCATATAGGCATAGAGTATGCATTAGTATGTTAGAATGTACTAAATAAGTTGGATGCAATGCAAAAACACATAAGCCAATATAGTCAAAATGCGTAATCATAAACAATGGATATATAATTTCAATATGACATGCATGTACAATGCTCATGGTAAAACATGCTTGTAATTTATTCATCTTGCATAACATATATCATACATATGTGGGAAGTGACCTCAACTGGCATAGACCAAGTAGCTATAACTTAGACTCCGAGGCTTAACACCCCCTCGGTTCAGGTAACGTGGCATGACACCCCCCAAGGAAGTGTTGTCTACTTTCCAAGGCAAACCAAACATGATAAAGTATACTAGATGGAACAACTAGTATAGCAAGGGTAATATATAATCCTATGGTGGCACATAGTTTAGAGACTAAAGACTTTATATAAGGACCCATTGAGATGAGCCCATATCTTAAACCTCAATTGGTGCTAAGTCAAACCCCATGGAATACTTGAAATAATCATAAATTTAATAAATTGTGAGAAACATGAAGCATCACATAAGTAGATCTTAAACATGCTTGATCTCTAGTAGTGAGCCTAACTTGAACATGATAGTACATCATAATGAACTCTTGTTTTAACAAGAATGGCTTACAAGAGGTAAGAATCGTGAAATAGGACTTAACTTGATACTTGTAAATTCATAGACACTTTTTATGAATTCAATAAATATGTGAAAGACCTTAAATATCATGAAGTCACTTGACTTGTAAATCATGTAATAGATAATCAATAACTTGAGAATTCTTGTCATGTCATTTTATCAAACTCATGGTGGCTTCATGATACTTTTTGAAGATGCTTTGTCTCTTTGCCCCCAGGCACAATTAGTCCTGATAACTCTCTCCTTCTATTTTGCTATCCTTACGAACTATTGATCTAAGAACATGCCCCCCATGATAATGTCAGCACAAGCTTGACTATTCTCATCAAGGGCATGGTAGAATGTCTCCACAAAGGCATCATCAACTATCTTATTATCTGGGACATTCCTCAAATATTTGGTGAACCGCTCCCAAGTAGTGCAGATAGAATCACTAGGAAGTTTCTCAAAGTTGTTGGTTTAGTCTTTCAACTTCAGCTTCTTCGATCTAGGGAAATACCTCTCTAAAAAGGCCTTCTGTAATTCAGCCAGCTGGTGATCGTAATCTGTGGGAGCTTAGATAGCTATAATGTTGCATTGTTTATAAGAGGCAATGGGAAAACAAGAAGTCCCATATCATTGTCATGACCAAAGCCTAAGGCTTAGATGTGACATGATGAAAGGGGAACTCGGAGGGACCCTAAACAAGCCTCTTAGCATATCATTACAGATCCTTGGTTGTGGAAGCAATAAAACAACAATAAGGGATAGGTTCAGCCTCATAGTTAGAAGCATAAAATTAGATAATAAGAGTATTTACACAGCATACGACATGTCACCATTGGGAAGTTGACCCTCAAGTTAGAGATGCTTACCATCCAGTTCACCATTCTGAATAGCTTGTGACATATTCTGAAACATAATAGATAGGGATCAGTAATAAGCTAGGACTCACTAAACTTTCTTCGAGATGATAGTACTAGCCACGGGGAGGATAAGGATGATAGTGAGGACCTCGGATTACTACATTGTAACATCATGTAGGTATAGAGTATACGTTAGTATATTTGAATGTAGTAAGTATGAATGATGCAACAGAACAATAGATAGGTAACATAATCAAAATGCATAATCATAAGCAAGAGATAGTATATTAGCCACATAGCATGCATGATCAATGCCTAAAGTAAATCATGCTTATATAGAAACATAGTACATGTGTAAGAAATGACCATCGTTATAAACCAAGAAAACTTAGTACTTGGAGTCCAAGGTAGACCACCCCTTGGAAGTGAATGAGGAATCAACCTCTCAATTGGTTGAGAGTTGTTACACCCTACTATCCATGGTGATTGAGGTATCATCCCCTCAATTGGTTGACATCATAACCACCCCCGTCCCAAGTGATTGAGGAATCAACCCCTTAATTGGTTGATGGGCATGACCACCCCCCATCCAAAGTGAATGAGATATCAACCTCTTAATTTCTTAATAGGCATACCACCCCCCATCAAGATGGTTGAGGCAATTTATCCCTCCTCAACCAGGTGTGGTCAACTCACAACACTATAGATACATTCCATGAAATCAACATATCTATATCTTCTTTTCATAATCATAATGTCAGTCAAGCTATAGATCATACAATAGATCATCAATAGCTCAAGAATACAAATTAGGATATTTTATCAAACACTTGCCAGGTGTGTAATGCTAGTGTCAAACCATGCAATCCAAGAGTGAAATTATACAAGAAAACTTGAATTAAATCAACCCACCAACACTTTGGTAATACCCCCTTGCAAGCTACATTAAAACCTCTCATCAAAACACATAATGGATCATAGATTCATAGCTCAAAACATGCTTAAATAGTCACAAGCTTATGAAACCTCAATATAGTTCCTAGTCAAAGTCATTGTAAGTAATACCAATAAGTAAATCAACTTAGAAACATAAAATTTATGTAAAAAGGAAGCTTGGGTACCATGGGCGAAAGGACCCAATGGTTGAAACCTACATACCTTATCTTTGGAGAATTCCTTGAAGAAGATTTGAATGGTGACTTAAAGCTTGAGTGAATTCCTTAAGTTCTGTAATCATTTTTGGCACTTAAATTTTGAGAGAAATACTTATCTAAGTGTTTGAGAGAGTATTGGCGAACATCTTTGTCATAACCCAAGCCTAGGGCCTGGATGTGGCATGGCGAATAGAGAACCCGAAGGTATCCCAAACAAGTCTCTTAACTTGTTATTACACATCCTTGGTTGCAGAAGCGTACAAAAACATATAGATTGGGATTAAGGACAATGGGACTAAGGAAAAGCTTGCATTGATTCCATAATCAAGAGTCAAGAGTCAAAGCTCATACATAAATGCACAACATGTCCAACAAACACCTCTAAATACATAGATAGAGTGGGGTCCAAGACAAAGTAACCGGGCTCACCCTCATAGTCAAATAGAACATAAGATAGTGTCTACATACATAGATAAGTGGAAAACATAAACCAAAGTCACCGAAATGGAGGACTCACCAACAAGCTTGGAATAGCACCGTCTAGCCATGCGGAGGAGGATGATCAATTTTTGCACTAGTTCTAACATAGTGATATCTTGTAGGTAGGAGTATGCGCTAGTACATTTAAATGTACTAAGCATAAAGGATTCAATGCCACAAGAGACAAGCTTTATAACAACATGTATAACAATAGGTAATAAGCATGATATAGCAATATGTCATGTATGATCAATGCATAAGGAAAACATGCTTAGCTAATCCATGCTCATATAGAATATCATATTTGAAGATGAGACCATGCTAGCTTTACAAGATATGAACCCCTCGGTAGGTTGGTGATGTTGCCTCCCTATTACCTAGGTGGAGATGAGTACTAACCCTCATTCTAGGTTGGTGATGTTGCCACCCCATCACCTAGGTGGAGATGAGTATTAAACCTTATTCTAGGTTGATGATGATGCAACCCTGTCACCCTGGTGGAGATGAGTATTAACCCTCATTCTAAGTTACCCGAGCTCTTGTCCCCCCGGATCTGGCATGGTCTATGCAGCACTTTATATAGGATTCATCATAATCTCTAATACAATACATCATGTAGGAATTATCATATACATAAGCTTATTTCATCATCATAACATCATTCATATCATATCTCATGCTTTGGACCTTCAATTCCTCAAGAAAACATAACCAAAAATTTTATCAAAAACCTTGGGGTGTCTAATGGGGGTAAAAGAGCATGCAATTTGGAGATCAAATCATTCAAGAAAATCAGTGGTAAAACCTTTATTCAACACCTTGCAACACCCCCAAAAGACATTCATATAAAAACCACTCATCAAATCCAACATTAGATCCAAGATTAAAGCTCAAAACATGCTAAAACAACCATACTTTCATGAACTAAAATCACTTTGCTATAAATTTACGAATATACAAGACCCACATATAAAATCAACTTTAAAACATGAATTATTAGTAAAAAGACGGTTTAGACACCATGGGTGGAAGGATCCAATAGTTCAACACCACATACTTTAGCTTTTGTGAAGTTCCTTGAAGAAGACTCTAATGGAGATTTGAAGCTTGTGTGAGATCTTTGAAGAAATCTTTGAGATTGGCCTTGAGTTTAGGACTTGAATTTATGGTTAGAAATGAGTCTAAGTGTTTGGGGAAATATTGGGGAATATTTTGAGTGATATGAAGGTGAAATAAGGCTAAGTATGGGTGAAAATACGTTTGGAAAACTTAAGTCCAACACTTAGAAAAATCTGGGTGAACTAGGAAAAGACAATACAGAAATAACACGTCTCCGCATCGCGGAGAGAACGCAGAGGCTCTTTGGAAATCACACATGCAAAATTTCACAATTCGATTCCTTTGCTTTAAATTCGAGGTTAGACCCTTCGTACCCTAATTTGGACCCCCTGAAAAAAAGTATGACGTGGGATTTTCAAAATTCCTAACAGATTTTTAGATATACGGAAAACAAGATTCCAAGCACTTTAGAGGTACATTTTTGGGAATTTTTTGGGGTTGTTTCAACATCTTCCCCTTGGAAAAATTCATCCCCGAATGTAAAAGAGACACACAAGACAAGAATAATCAAGATCAAATCGGTCCCAACATGAATGCAACATTACATTTAAAACACCACTTTCAAAATCTCATTATAAGTGTGAAATCATCATAAATTGCCAACATAAACATGAATGACATAGGGGATAAAATATAAAACTTGATAGCATATAGGGGACTTAAAATTAGCACCTTAGACTTGAGTGGAGTGGAAGAGATAAGGGTACCGCTTTTGCATCTCCACTTCAGCATCCCAAGTAACACTTTCGACTTGTTGGATCCTCCAAAGGACCTTAACGGATGCCACCTCTTTGTTCCTCAATATCTTTACTTGCNAAAATTCATTTCTCTAGGCAACTTCAACTCATAAGCTACCTTTCCAACCCTCTTTATCACCTCATAAGGACCAACATACCATGGACTCAACTTCCCCTTCTTACCAAAATGGACCACACCTTTCATTGGAGAAACTTTTAAATAAACCTATTCCCCCACTTGGAATTCTAGGTCTCTTTTCCTTACATCGGCATAGGATTTTGGAGGACTTTGGGCTCAACCTTTCCCTAATCATCTTAACCTTCTCAAGAACATCCATAACAAGATCCGGCCCCAATAAGACCACTTCTCAAACCTCAAACCAACCCACCGGTGATCTACAACGTCTCTCATAAAGGGCTTCTAAAGGAACCACACCGATGCTAGAGTGATAGCTATTGTTGTAGGAAAACTCAATCAATGAAAGATGGTCATACCAACTACCTTTAAGCTCAAAGACACAAGCCCTAAGCATATCCTCAAGTGTTTGAATTGTTATCTTAGCTTGGCCATCTGTTTGAGGGTGGAAGGCCATACTAAGGTGAGCTTTGGTTCCAAGACCCCTTTCAAAAGATCTCCAAAAGTGTGAAGTAAATTGTGAACCACGATCCGATATAATGATCAAAACCTTTTCTAGTCATAGTCAACCCAACCACGAAATCCATATCAATCACCTCCCACTTCCAAATAGGAAGCTCTATGTCTTGGGTTAAGCCACATGGCCTTTGATGCTTGGCTTTGACTTGTTGTCAACTATGGAAACCGAAAATAAATTTAGCAATATCTTTTGTCATACCTCCCCACCAATACACATCCCTCAAGTCTCTATAAATTTTTGTGGAATCGGGGTGGCTAGAATAGGAAGAATTATGGGCTTCATCAAGAATTCTCTCTCTCAAACCATTAACACATAGAATACAAAACCTACCTTGGTATCTAAGAGACCTATATGCTCCTTGGGAGAAAACGTCTATCTTGCCTTATTTTACCAAGGCCTTCAACTCAAGCAAGAAGGAGTTTGGATCTTGTTTTGGTCTTACCTCATCAATCAAAGAAGATTTAGAACGATCAACAACAACAATACTATCACCCACATCTTCTAACCTCACCCCTAGTCTAGCCAATTTATGCACATCCCTAGCTATCTCCCTATCACCGCCATCCATATGAGCTAGCCTACCTATACATACCCGACTCAAAGCATCCGCCACAATATTTGCCTTACCCAGATGGTAATGAACACTCATGTCATAGTCCTTAAGGAGTTCTACCAACCTTCTTTATCTCAAGTTGAGATCTTTTTAAGTGAAGACATATTGAAGGCTCTTATGATCGGTGAAAATATCAACATGCACCTCATACAAATCCAACACATAGAAAAATTTGGACGGACTTGGAAAAACAGTGCAGAAATTACACTTCTCCGCATCGCGAAGAGGTCGCGGATTACTGATGCCAAACCTTTAATGCAAACACAATGGCGGCCAATTCAAGATCATAGTTATGGTAGTTCTTTTCTTGAACTTTGAGTTGCTTAGAAGAATACGCTATGACCTTACCATTTTTTATTAGTACACAACCCAAACCAACTCTAGATGCGTCATAATACACAACAAAACCCTCAATCCCATCTGGTCGTGACAATATAGAGCGAACACAAGTCTATCTTTTAATGTTTGGAAACTTTTCTCACTTTCATCGCTCCACACTAACTTAACCTTTTTTTTGTGTCGATTTAGTCAGAGGAGAAGCAGTGGAGGAGAGCCCATTCACAAACCTTCTATAGAAACTTGCAAGGCCCAAGAAACCCCTAATATCCGATGGGGTCAATGGTCTAGACCAAATGCAACATTACATTTAAAACACCACTTTCAAAATCTCATTATAAGTGTGAAATCATCATAAATTGCTAACTTAAACATGAATACACATGAATGACATAGGATCCACTTTTGTACTATCCCCAGACACCACATGACCTAACAATGCAACCTCCATCAACAAAAATTCACACTTGTCATATTATGCATACAATCTATCCTCCCTTAATCTTTGCAACATGACTCTCAAATGGCTCATATGATCTTCCCTACTATGTGAATAAATCAAAATATCATCAATGAAGACCACAACAAAGGGATCAAGATAGGGCTTGAAGACCCTATTCATTAGGTCCACGAAGATGGCTGATGCATTCAATCCAAAGGACACCACTACAAATTCATAATGCCTATTTCTAGTCTAGAAGGCCATCTTTGGAATATCACACTCCATCACCCTTAATTGATGGTATCCGGATCGAAAATCAATCTTAGAGAAAAAGCTAGCCCCTTACAATTGGTCAAACAAGTCATCAATCCTTAGAAGGGGATATCTATTCATTATTGTGACCTTATTGAGTTGTCGGTAGTCAATGCACATTCTAACTGACCCATCTTTCTTCTTTACCAACAACACCAGTGCACCCCAAGGTGATTGACTAGGTCTAATAAATCCTTTCTGCAACAAATCTTTCAATTGCTCCTTTAACTCCTTCAACTCCATCGGGATCATAAGGTAAGGGGGAATAGAGATATGTTGGGTATCGGGTAGGAGATCTATGCTAAAATGTATCTCCCTTTCAGGAGGGAAACCGGGAGGGTTATTTGGGAAGACATCAAGAAATTCATTTACAACCAGAACCAAATCAATTGAAAGGACTTTGGACTTCACATCTTTGACTCTCATAAGATGATACAAACACCCCATGGAAATCAGCCTATGGGCTTTAATGCTTGAGATGAACCTACCCCGCAATATTACATTATGACTTTTCGACTCAAGGACGAGTTAGTTTGGAAAATGAAACTTGACCCCACGAGTCCTACAATCAATAGAAGCATAGTATGCATGCAACCAATCCACCCCAAGAATAACATCAAAATCAACCATGTCTAATTCAACAAAATCACATGGTAAGATTTTATGCAAGATGCAAACCAGAAAATTTCTATACACCCTCCTAGCAACAATAAATGTAATAATAGGAGTAGACACCTCATATGACTCATGCAATAACTCCAACTCAACATAGAACTTTTTAGCAACAAAGGAAAGGGTGGCACCCGGATCAGTCAAAGCATATACATCAAGATCAAAGATTTCCAACATACCGATAACAACATCGAGGACCTCACCAACCCCTTGCCTCCCATATAGAGCATAGAATCAATTGCGCCTTTGGGCACCACCTTGAAGACCACCTCTACCCAATAGAGCCATATTTGCACCCCGAACCTTGCCATGGTTTCTAGGACAATCTACCTTCTTTTGACCAAGATCCCTACATTCAAAACATGCATTGGAACCCTTCAAAATTGGGCCCTTATGACTTTTACAACATGTAGTACACACATCAACGGGAGTCACACCACCAACACCTTGAAGCCTAAGGAAGTAATTGGCAAACCCCCTATTTCTAGCATGAGGAGGCCCTTGGCCTTGGTGGAATCGACCACCCCTATGGAGCTTGTCACTAGTCTGAGCTCTCTTAGCCTCATCACCCCTTCTCTTTTTCAACTTTTCTTCTTCCATTTGCTTGGCATATGTCATTAGCCAAGAAAAGTCCATTTCACTAATAAACAAGGCGGACCGACACTCTTCACATACCAAATTGGAGACCCCCATAAAAAACTTATTCATCCTTGACCTAGGGTCAACCACCAAATGAGGATCATACTTTGAAAGTTGATTAAATTTGAGGGTATACTCCCTCGCACTAATATCACCTTATTTCAAGTTCAGAAATTCAACCAACTTTGCTTCTTTAAGCTCAAGAGGGAAAAACCAATTAAGGAAGGCCAATTTGAATTCCTCTCAAAGCACCACATAGCCATTACCCTTCTCACATTTCAATTGATCAAACCAAATTTGGGCCACCCCCTTGTGTTGGTATGCCGCCAACTCCGCCTTCTCATTTGGCCTAAAACCCATGATTGACAAGATTTTGTAGACTTCATCAATAAACTTTTGTGGATCCTTATCCACCTTTGACCTATGGAAAATTGGAGACATCATACTCATGAAGTTCCTTACCCTAGCTCCCCGGGTAGTAGCATGAGGGGCTTAGGCCCCTTGTTGGACTTGGATGGCCACCACTTGGGCAAGCATAGTAAGAGCATCTTGGAGCTCACTATTGGTATGTTGCTCCTCGGGAGTTTTGGCCTTTCTTCCTCTAGTATTTGGTATGATCTATCATAGCAAAGAACAATCCTTAGGAGGGAATACTTATCACAACTCTATAGCACAACTTAGGACACGAAGAAGGGAAACATTTTCTAAAATGCCTCATAGTGTCCTATTCATAGTCATGTTGCACATCACAACCATGAATAGGAATCTAATCAGTGCAGTGTGTTGAACTCCAAGGATCTATCAACCTATTGCTATGATACCAAGTTTTTCATGACCCAAGCCTAGGGCCTAGACGTGACACGACGAATGGGGAATCCGAAGGTACCCCAAACAAGCCTCTTAACTTGTCATTACATATCCTTGGTCACGGAAGCATACAAAAACATATAGATTGAGAATAAGGACAATGGGAATAAGGGAAAGCTTGCATAAACGCCATAATCAAGAGTCAAGAGTCAAAGCTGATACAAAAATACACAACATGTCCAACAAACACCTTCAAATGCACAGATAGAGCAGGGGCCAAGACAAAGTAACTGGGCTTACCCTTATAGTCAAATAGAACATAAGATAGTGTCTCAATATATAGATAAGAGAAAAATATAAACCAAAGTCCCGGAAATAGAGGACTCACCAGCAAGCTTGGAATAGCACCATCTAGCCATGTGGAGGAGGATGATCAACTTGGCACCAGTTCCTACATGGTGATATCATGTAGGAAAGAGTATACATTAGTACATTTAAATGTACTAAGTATAT
The DNA here is from genome assembly GCA_000787875.1 of Solanum virginianum. Classification (NCBI taxonomy): domain Eukaryota; kingdom Viridiplantae; phylum Streptophyta; class Magnoliopsida; order Solanales; family Solanaceae; genus Solanum; species Solanum virginianum. The sequence continues at coordinate 101,255 of DF358865.1, read as the reverse complement.
GGGATGCAATGCAACAAGAGACAAGCTTCATAATCAACATGCATAACAATAGGCAATACGCATGATATAGCAATATGTCATATAGGATCAATGCATAAGTAAAACATGCTTAGGTAATCCATGCTCATATAGAATATCATATGTGAATATGAGACCATGCTAGATTTACAAGGTATGAACCCCTCGGTAGGTTGGTGATGTTGCCACTCCATCACTTAGGTGGAGATGAGTATTAACCCTCATTCTAGGTTGGTGATGTTGCCACCCTATCACCTAGGTGGAGATGAGTATTAACCCTCATTCTAGGTTGATGACGATGCCACCCTGTAACCCTGGTGGAGATGAGTATTAACCCTCATTGTAGGTTGCTTGGGTTCTTGTCCCCCCGGATCGGGCATGGTATATGAAACACTTTATATAGGATTCATCATAATCTCTAAAATGCAATACCTCATGTAGGAATAATCATATACATGAGCTCATTTCATCATCATAACATCATTCATATCATATCTTATGATTTGGACCTCCAATTCCTCGTGAAAATATAACCGGACATTTTATCAAACACCTTGGGGTGTGTAATAAGGGTAAAAGAGCATACAATTTGGAGATGAAATCGTGTAGGAAAATGAGTGGTAAAACCTTTAATAAACACCTTGCAACACCCCCAAAAGACATTCATATCAAAATCCATCATCAAATCCAATATTAGATCCAAGATTTGAAGCTCAAAACATACTAAAACAACCATGCTTTCATGAACTAAAATCACTATGTAGTAAATTTCTCAATATACAAAACCCACATGTAAAATTAACTTTAAATCATGAATTATTAGTAAAAAGAGGGTTTAGGCACCATTGGTGGAAGGACACAATGGTTCAACACCACATACCTTAGCTTTTATGAAGTTCTTGAAGAAGACTAATGGAGATTTGAAGCTTGGTTGAGATCCTTCAAGAAATCCTTGAGATTGTCCTTGAGTTTGGGACTTGAATTTAGGGTTAGAAATGAGTCTAAGTATTTGGGGAAATATTGGGGAATATTTTGGGTGAAATAAGGCTAAGTATAGATGAAAATACGCTTGGGAAAAATTAGGTCTAATATTTAGAAAAATTTGGGCGAACTAGGAAAAGACAGTGCAGAAATAACACATCTCAGCGTTGTAGAGAGAATGCACAGGCTCTCTGAAAATCGCACCAAGCAAAATTTCATAAGTTGATTTCTTCATTTTAAATTTGAGGTTAGACCCTTGACCCTAATTTAGACCCTTGAACAAGAAGCAGAAGTCAGATTTTTGAAATTCCAAATGGATGTTCAAAAATAAGGAAACCAAGATTTCGGGCACTTCCGAGGCACGTTGCTGGCAACGTTTTGGGGTTGTTTCTGCCTTGAATGATATGAAGGTGAAATATGGATAGGTATAGGTGGTTTTACAAATAGGAAGGCTTAGCCCTATGACCCCAAAGACTTGGACCAAATAAAAAATTGGCACAGAATAACACTGGTCCGCGATGGCTATGCGTCACGGTACCATTGCGGATCAATACTAGAATTCCTAATTTTGGAATTTTAACTTTGATACGGTGTCTCTAAAATTGGAGGTAGCCAATTTCCCACTCAATTTTTCCCTCTGATCAAGAATATAAAGTTGGATTTTTGATATCACGCATGAATTTTGATATATATGAAAATAATGATTATGGGCATTTTTTTAGGCACATTTTCAGGCAATTTTTGGGGTCGTTTCAATATCTCCCCCTTGGGAACATTCATCCCTGAATGTCAAAGAAATATATATAAGAGAAATAAGCAAGATTATTTTAGCCGACACAAGAATGCAACAATGCACTTAAACATCATTTTGAAGAATCTTAACATAAGTGTCAAAATCACCATGAACTTAACATGAACTTATGTGAATGGCATAGGGTTTGAAACATAAGACTTGAAATCACATAGGGGGACTTAGACTTAGTACCTTAGGCTTGCTTAGAATGGAAAAGATAGGGATATCGCTTTTGAATGTCCGCCTCGGCCTCTGTTGTAGCACTTTTGACTTGTTGATTCCTCCAAAGGACCTTAGCAGATGTCACATCCTTGTTCCTCAACCTCTTCACTTGTCGATCCAAGATCACTACTGGAACCTCTTCATAAGTCAAGTTGTCTTTAGAAACACCCACAACATCTAATGGGATAATAGCATTCGGGTCACCCACACATTTCCTCAACATAGAAACATGAAAGACCGGATAAACCATGTCCAATTCACAAGGTAACTCTAACTCATAGGCCACTTTACCAATCCTCTTCAACACTCTATAAGGACCAACAACTCTTGGACTCAAGTTTTCTTTCTTACCAAAATAAACCACACCCTTTATGGATGAGACCTTTAATAGACCCAATCACCAACCTTAAATCCAAGTTCCCTTCCCCTCACATCAGCATAGGAGTTTTGATGACTTTGGGCTATTTTCAACCTTTTCCTTATCAACTTTACCTTCTCCATAGCCTCCATAACCAGATCCGGACCCAAAAAAGCCATTTCCAATACCTTAAACTATCCAATTAGGGACCTACAATGTCTATCATAGGGAACCTTAAAAGGAGCCATACCAATGCTCGAATGATAACTATTATTGTAAGCAAACTCAATCAATGGAAGACAATCATCCCAACTACCCTTAAACTACAAAATATAAGCCCTAAGCATATCATTAAAAGTTTGGATAGTTCTTTTGGCATGGCCATCCATTTGAGAGTGAAATGTCGTACTACACTTTACCTTGGTCCCAAGACCCCTTTGGAATGACCTCAGAAAGTGCGAAGTGAATTGAGCACCATGATTCAATATAATAGACAAGGGAACCCCATGCAATCGCACCAACTCATGAATGTACAATTTATCATAGTCTTTGGCCCATAAGTGGTCCTTACTGGTAGGAAATGAGCCGACTTGGTCATCCAATCAACCACAACCCAGATAGAATCAAAACCCTTCCTAGACTTACGCAACCCAACCATAAAATCCATGCTAATTTCCTCCCACTTCCAAGTAGAAATCTCTATATCTTGGGTAGGACACCTGGCCTTTGGTATTTAGCTTTTACTTGTTGGCAAGTATGACAACCGAATACAAATTTGGCAATGTCATTCTTCACAACTCCTCACCCAAACAGATCCCTCAAATATCTATACATCTTGGTAGAATCGGGGTGAATAGAATAGGAAAAATTATGAGCCTCATCAAATATCTTCTCTTTCAAGCCATCAACACTAGGCACACACAGCCTACCTCAGAACCTTGGAACCTAAGGACACCATCTCCCCCTTGGGAGAAAACCTCCCCCTTGCCCTCTCTCACGAAGGCCTTCAATTCTAAAAAGAAGTGGTCAAGATCTTGCTTTGCTTTTACCTCATCAACCAAGGAAGATTTTGAACCATCAATGACCACTATACCACCATTACCAATCTCTTCCAACCCAACCCCTAATCTAGCCAATAGATGAACCTCTCTAGCCACCACTTTGCACCCATTATCAACATGAGTTATGCTTCCCATAGACACCCTACTCAAAGCATTGGCCATAACATTAGCCTTACCAGGTGATAATGTGCACCCATATAGTAGTCCTTAAGAAGTTCTAACCACCTTCGTTGCCTCAATTTGAGATATTTTTGAGTGAACACATATTGGAGACTCTTATGATCGGTAAAAACATCAACATACACCCCATACAAATAATGACGCAAAATTTTTAAAGCAAACACCACCGCGGCCAATTCATGATCAAGAGTAGGATAATTCTTTTAATGCACCTTAAGTTATCTTGAAACATAGGTTATCACCTTGCCATTTTGCATCAAAACATAACCCAAACCAATCCGAGAGGCATAACAATACACAACAAACCCTTCCTACCCTTTTGGTAGAGACAAGATAGGAGCGGAGACAAGTTTATACTTCATGGTTTGGAAACTCTTTTCACACTCATTAGTTTACACAAATTTAGTCTTCGTTTGGGTCAACTTAGACATAGGAGAATCAATAGAAGAGAACCCATTCACAAACCTTCGGTAATAACCCTCTAAGCCTCAGAAGCTTCTAAAATTTGATGGAGTCAAAGGTCTAGGCCAATTTCTTATCACTTCCATTTTCTTAGGATCCACCTTAATACCATCCTCCGACACCTCAAGACCTAGAAAGGCAACCTCTTTCAACAAAAATTGACAGTTCTCATAATTAGCATACAACTTCTCTTCCCTTAATTTTTGTAGCACCACCCTCAAATGACCTACTTGCTCCTCCTCACTATGAGAGTAGATCAAGATATCATCAATAAAAATCATAACAAACAAATCAAGATAGGGTTTAAAGACCCTAATCATAAGATCTATGAAGATAGGTGGTGCATTGGTCAACCAAAAAAGACATAACCACAAATCATAATGCCCATACCTAGTTTGGAAGGCCATTCTGGGAATATCACACTCCCTCAACTTCACTTGATGATACCCGGACCTAAGATCAATCTTAGAGAAGTGACTAGCCCCTTAATGTTGGTCAAAACGATCATCAATCCTTGGTAGATGGTACTTATTCTTCATTGTGACCCTATTAAGTTGCCGGTAATTAATACACATTGTAATAGAACTATCCTTCTTCTTCAAAAACAACACTTCTGCACCCCAAGGTGATTAGCTAGGCCTAATAAAACCCTTCTCCAATAGGTCCTTTAATTTCTCTTACAACTCTTTCAACTCCATCGGGGCCATACGGTTAGGAGGAACAGAAATAGGTTGAGTATCAGGAAGGAGGTCTACACCAAAGTCTATTTCCCTTTTGCGAGGAACACTGGGGAGCTCACTAGGGAAGACATCTAGGAAATCATTATCCATCGAAACCAACTCTATGGGAAGGATTTTAGACTCCACATCCCTAACCCTCACAAGATGATAGAGACACCCCTTAGAGATTAACTTTTGGGCTTTAATGCAAGAGATAAACCTACCCTTGACCACCACATCATGACTCTCCCACTCAAGGATGGGTTCATTTGGGAATTGAAATTTCACCCTACAGGTTTTACAATCAATAGAGGCATAATATGCATGCAACCAATCCATCCCGAGAATGACATCAAGATCCACCATATCAAACTTAACAAGATCACAAGGCAATATTTTATGCAAAATGCAAATGGAACAATTTCTATTGACCTTTCTAATAACAAAAAATGCACCAATGGGAGCAGACACCTCATAAGACTCAGACAATAATTTGGGTTCAACATGAAACTTTTTAGAAACAAAAGGGGTAACAAAAGAAAGAGTGGCAACAGGGTCAATTAATATATACATATCCAAATCGAAGACTTTCAACATACAAGTGATAACATAGAAAACCTCATCAACACCTGCCTCCCATGAAGAGCATAGAACCGATTGTGCCTTGGGCCACTACCTTGTTGGCCTTCTCTCCATAAAGGAACCACATTTCTACCTCGGCCTTGTGGACAAACATCTTTAACCCTGTTGCGAATCCATCACCTTATGCCCCACTTTAGCACAAAAAAAACATTGATATCCTTCAAACATGGGCCACCATGACCCATACCACACTTTGGACACATAGTATTGGGCACCATACCACCATCACCTTGGGCCCTTGGATAGTCATTGGAAAACCTTCTATTAGGAGTATCAGAAGTCCCTTAGCCCTGGATGAAACTGGCACCCCTGGGACTTGAACTTAGAACATACCATCAAAACAAGCCCTTTTGGCCTTACTAGTCCTCATCTTTCTCATCTTTCCACCTTCTAATTGTTTGGCATAAGTCATTAGGCGAGACAAATTTATGTCACTAATCAACATAATGACATGACACTCCTCATTTACAAAATCAGAAACATCCATCACCAAAACTTGTTCATCCTAGACCTCGGGTCAGCAACCAAGTGTGGAGCATATTTAGAGAGTTGGTTGAATTTGAGGGCATACTCCCTCACACTCATAGATCCTTGTTTCATATTCATGAACTCCATCATTTTGGCCTCTCTAAGCTCAAGAGGAAAGAATCAGTTGAGAAATGATACCTTAAACTCCTCCCAAAGGATCGCAGTGTTGTTTTCCTTCTCCTCCTTCCATTGAGTGTACCATATTTGGGCTACCCCCTTGAGTTAGTATGCCACCATCTCCGCCTTCTCTTCTGATCTATCCCCCATGATAGCCAATACCTTGTATACCTTATCAATAAATTCCTGAGGGTCCTCATCCACTTTAGACACATTGACCTCAAGTGGGTTCATCCTCATAAAGAATACCTTGTATACCTTATCAATAAATTCCTGAGGGTCCTCATCCACTTTAGACACATTGAACTCTAGTGGGTTCATCCTCATAAAGTCCCTCACCCAAGATGGCAGAGTAGGATCATGAGGGGCTTGGGCCCCTTGGTTGACTTGGCTAGCCATGGCTTGAGTTAGCAAAGTGAGAGCATCCTGGATCTCTCCATGAACCAGTTGTTCTTTGGGAGTATAGGCTCTTCTTTCTCTTTGTGTTAGGCATGATCTAAAAATGGCAAAGAACATTTGTTAGAGGGGCAACCTTACCTAACTTCTATAACACGATATAGATCATGAAGAAGGGGAACATTTCCTAAAATGTCTCATAGCCTCTTACTCATAGTTGTGGTGCATAACATAACCATGAATAAGACTGTAATCAATGTGGAGTGTTGGGTGCTGAGGACCATTAACAACATAGTACTCTACTACAAAGTTTATCATGACCCAAGCCTAAGGCCTAGACATGACATGGTGAATGGGGAACCCGAAGAGACACAAACAATCCTCTTAGCATATCATTACACATCCTTGATCATGGAAGCAATAAAAGAATAATAAGATATAGTAAAAGAGGGAATAAGGGCTAAGGGATATCATCGAAACCATAGGAACATAACAAGCCAATAGCAAAGCATTAACATTTCATGAGGTTCCAACAACACCTCTAATAGATAGATAGGAGCGGAAGCCAAGACAACTTTCCAGGCTCACCCGCATAGTCAAAAGAATAAAATTAGATAATAAGAGTCTTTACTTAGCATACGAATAATAGATATCATCCCCGAAGTTTAGGACTCACCAAACTTGCTTTGAGAAGATAGTACTTGCCACAGGGAGGATGAGAATGATTATGAGGAGCTCCAGTTTCTACATTGTAACATCATGTAGCTATAGAGTATGCATTAGAACATTTGAATGTACTAAGTATGTAGGATATTATACAATAATAGATAGGTAACATAATCAAAATACCTAATCCTAAGCAAGAGATAGTATATTAGCAACATGGCATGCATGATCAATGCTTGAAGTAAACATGCTTATATAGAAACATAGTACATTTGTAAGAAATAACCATCATCATAAACCAAGCAAACTTAGTACTTAGAGTCCAAGGTAGACCATCCCTTGTAAGTGATTGAGGAATTAACACCTTAATTTTTTGATGGTTGTTACACCATACCATCCTTGGTGATTGAGGTATCAACCCCTCAATTGGTTGACTGCATGACCACCCCCATCCTAAGTGATTGAGAAATCAACCCCCCAATTCATTGATGGGCATGATTACCCACCATCCAAAGTGGATGAGGTATCAACCCCCCAATTGGCTAATCAACATACCACCCCCAATCAACAATATACCCCTCCTCAACTAGGTATGGTCAACTCAAAACACTATATACACTATCCATGAAATTGACATATATATACCTTTCTTTCATCATCTTAAAGTCATTTAAGCCATAGGTCATACAATAGATCATCAATAGCTCAAAAATCCAAAATCGGACATCTTATCAAACACTTGGCGGGTGTGTAATGCTAGTGTAAAACCATGTAATTCAAGAGTGGAATCATGCAATAAAAGTTAAAGTATATCTACCCACCAACACTTGGTAATACCCTCTTAAAATCTACATCAAAACCCCTTATCAAAACACATAATGGATCGTAGATTCATAGCTCAAAACATACTTAAAAAGTCACAAGTTTATAAAACCCCAACAAAGTTCATAGTAAAATTCTTATTCAGTAAGACCCATAAGTAAATAAACTTAGAAATACGAAATTTATGTAAAAGAAAGCTTGGGCACCACGGGTGAAAGGACTCAATACTTGAAACCCACATATCTTAACTTTGGAAAATTCCTTGAAGAAGATTCGAATGGAGTCTTGAAGCTTGAGTGAATTCCTTAAGATTTGGAATGAGTTTTGGCGCTTGAATTTTGGGTGAAATATTTGTCTAAGTGTTTGAGAGAGTATTGGGGAATGTATTATATGAAATGACGATGAAATATGCCTAGGTATAGGTGTTTTTATGCTTAGGAAGGCTTAGGCCTAAGACCCCAAAACCTTGGACCGAGATAAAAAAATTGGCATGAAATAACATTGGTCCGCGATGGCTGCGCGTCATGGCACTATCGCGGATCAACAGTGGAATTCCAAATTTTTAGAATTTCAACTTTTGATATGGTTGCACTATAATTGGGGTTAGACCCATCCCCCACTCAAATTTTCCCCCTGATTAAGAATATGAAGTCAAATTTTTTATATCACGCATGAATTTTGAGATATATGAAAATTATGATTATGAGCATTTTCGAGGTACATTTTTGGGCACATTTTAGAATCATTTCAAGCATCCATAGATACATTACGTAGATAACTTTAAGGATCTTCTGATAGTAAATTAGTAATTAGCCCATAGTTCTGCATCATCTAAAGCCACCCACTCGAGACTACAAACTTTGTGTCAACCAGTAGTGTTAGCAAAATAATAGCTCCAGTAACCTCCATAGCAATAGGACTTAGCCTGTATTGATTTCATTGGTAAGCATTGGCATTGAAATCTAGAGGTTGTGGAGTGATGTCATCATGAGGAGGTGGATTCTCATGATCAACATTCTCATTCTTATTCTTATCTAGAGCTGCATTAGCATTATCTTGGGTCATTCTCCTCAACATTCCATGGATCTCTAGGTCTAACAGAGTCAAGGGTCTACTCAATTTCATGTGTTGGGAATATGCTACGCTTACACCCTACAAAGAAAACAACAACATCAAAAACATAAAATGTGGTAAATAAGGATTAATAGCCAAATTACTATGATTTAACTAAGTATAGTCGTATTCCCTAGCAATGGCCAGAAAATCATGATGACGCCAAAGTTACACCTCTTTTTTTAGGATAAAGCGGTGTTTTCAAGAAATAGAACCTAACAAAGGTTAGGGTCGAACCTAAGGGAATATGTAGACTCAAGAGAATTGAATTATCGCAATTTAAGTAGTTAACTGACTTACTTCCCCAAAGGGGGGTTTTGCAATAATCCATGGAAAAATAAACCTAACAACAAAATAGTTAAATCAATATGGAGAGAAACTAGGGTATTACGTTCCCCATGATTCCCCAACATAGTATTACCAGATAACATAATTTTTTTCTATTGTGTAGCATGCTAGATGATAAGTGAAGTTTACCAAGCACTTTGGTCAAAGGCGAGAGGCAAATTTCACTATATGACTTGGCACATCTCCATAGTTTGCATTGCTAATACTTACCTATAAGCCCAAGTACAACCTCTCCATGGCCCCCTTTTGGTTTATTAGACAAGAACATATTAATCGAATATTGTTAATTAATATCTTTTCCTATTCATTACTACCTTGGTCAAGTCAGTAAGACTAGATGGGTTCAAATGTTGGCTACCATCAGAAAACATGCAAAATTAAGAGAGTTAATTAATACATGCATGCACACTTTCAAAGAATTACAAATTATTCAATTTTATCTTGTTAGTTTTTCATGGTTTCCACAACCCTAGTTGTGGATTTAGCTATTCATACTTTGTGTAGATGCAAGACTTATGATTTTGAATAATATAAAAGAGCACTTACACAATTCAATAAAGAACAAGCAAATCCAACTTCACAGAGAATCACAAGATTAAAGATACAATCAAAGTGCAAGTGTTTTCAAAATTGTACATTGTAACCTTACTATATTCTCTCTCTAATTATGAGTTTTCTTTGTACTTTGCAAAAACATTTGAAAATTAACCTAAAAATCCTATTTATTATATTTAAAATATATGTCCTAAACATAATAGAATATCTGGATTGCCATGCCTTACGAAAGCATTTACGGCCGGGCCGTATTGCATTCCACAGACTGTAGTCGGGGTCTTGTACAGTGCTATAGGAATTTTGAACTTCAAGTCTACGATACTCTTCTACAACCCATAGAGCAATTTATTATCACGACCCAAGCCTAGGGCCTAGACGTGACACGGCGAATGGGGAACTCGAAGGGATGCCAAACAAGCCTCTTAGTATATCAATCACACATCCTTGGTCGCAGAAGTAAAATAAGCATCACAAGTTATAAAAAAGGGAAGCAGTACTAAGGGAAGTCTTGATATTCATAAAATCAATAAAGGAGTGAAGCTCATGGCATAATACATCATAATATCCAACAACACCTCTAACTTAAAATGGTGCGGGGGCCAAGACACTTTCTAGGCTCACCCTCATAATAATAGGTATTCAATATAAGAAGTCTAAAGATAGCAAGAATAGTATAGATAGTGTCCTCTGACTTGATGATTCACCATAGCTTATCTCCAAATTATCAACTAGCCACGAGGAGGATGACCAAAAGGTGCTCCGGTCCCTATATGGTAATATCATGTAGGCATAGAGTATGTGTTAGTACGTTTGAATATACTAAATATACGGGATACAATGCAATAAGATATAAGCCAATATAATCAAAATGCATAATCATAAGCAATAGATATAAAAAATCTCAACATGGCATACATGATCAATACCTGTAGTAAAACATGCTTGTAAAACATTCAACTTGCATTGTACATGATACATGTGTGGGAGGAGACCTTAACTGACATAGACCAAGCTAGCTACTATTTGGAATCCATGGCATGCCACCCTTTTGTAAGGTGATTGACACATGTCATACACTTAAATAGGTTATTGAGGTATGTCACTGCCTTGAAAAGTTGTGGTCTACTTGCCATGGTAGCCATACAATGAATTATCTGAGGCATGTCACCCCCTCGTCAAGGTGATTGATGTATGTCACCCCCTCAACAAGGTGTTGTATAACTAGATAGATCCTCTAAAAAGCCATAAGAGAGACCATGTATAACCTGTGGTGGCACATAGTTTAGAGACTAAGACTTTATATAAGGATCCCTTCAGTCGAGCCCTCATCTTAAGCCTAAATCGGTT
>DF358865.1:70080-80991 GCA_000787875.1 Solanum virginianum | reverse complement strand
AACTCATCCATTTAGAGATTTTAGTTATTTATGCTTGAAATGTTGGTCTCTTCTTGCACATGTATTATGTTATACGTAAGCATGATTTTCTTCGAACATCTTCCATGCATGCCATATTGCTATATGCTTATTTATTTTTTACGTTAAGCATTTCGATTATGTTGCTTATTTATTGTTGCATTGCTTCCTATATACTTAGTATATTCAAACATACTAACATATACTCTATGCCTATATGATGTTACGATGTAGGAATCAGGGCCCCGCTTGATCATCCTCCTCCCCATGTGGCTAGTACGATTGTCTCTCAAGCTACTTTATGAGTCCTCCTTTCTGGGGATAAAGTATATAATTCTACATTATGTATTAAGACTCTTCTATTGATGCATGCTTCTGGCTAAGAGGGGTGAGCCCAGTTGTTTGTCTTGGTTCCCCACTTCTATCGATATAGTAGAGGTGTTGTTGGAACCTTATGTGGTACTCATGCTACTCATGCTATACTCTATTGAGCTTGCTATGTTCTTATGATATGAAGAATGTTCCTTAGTCCCTTATTCCTTTTTTTCTACTCTTATTGTTGTTGCTTTATTGCTTTCGCGACCAAGGATGTGTAGTGATGTGCTAAGAAGATTGCTTGAGGTCCCTTTAGGCTTTCCCATGCGCCGTATCATGATGTCCTGTCAAAATACAACACATTTGATGCCTAAAACAAAGTATTTTGTGAGTTCTTAATGCAACTTTTTATGGTTTTTATATGTTTTTGTGTTATTCTTGCAAAAAAGTTAGGTTAGCATGATTTTGAAGAAAAGTTATAGATTTTGCTGAATCATAGGACATATAAGTTCACGTACCAGTCATAGCCCAAGCTACGAATCATAGGGTGTGTCATAACAAGAAACAGAGACCAAAAATTCAGAAGTGTACTAAGTAGAGGTCAACCCTATGAGGCAATCATACGAGTCATAAGTTGCACTATATATCATACAAGTGGACTCGTAGGAAGAATCGGAGAGCCAAAATGTTGGACAAAAAACTTAGGGCCAAGACTACGAGAAAAATATATGAGTCGTAGCTCAAGCAATGACTCATACTATTATATCATACCAGTTTAGTACAATATTCTAAGAGTCGGATACGAGACCCTGACTACGACTAGTAGGTCCTCCTACGACTTGTATCGACGAGACTTATCAGCTGCCAGTTGTCTTTTCTGTGTCAATTCTATGGTTATTTTGTAAATACTATATCTAGTTTAAGTTAGGGTTTTAGAAAGAGAGTTCGACTGGGAGACATTTTATCATCATCTTTTGAATCTTTTCTTAGTTTTTTAGTTAGTTAAACCTACATTCCTCAGTTCTTGTGGTAAAACTTTCGTTTACGTCTTGTATTAGCATATTTGCTTGTTTTCCCTTAACTATGAGTAGTAAGAACCCACAACTTAGGGTTGTGGGAATCATGGGTAGTTGACTTGTAATAACCTAGGTTTCTTGCATTTCTATGATTAGGGTTTGCATGTATTTTCTATTTCCCTTCATTATGATTGTAGTTTGGTAGTGGCCAACACCAAACCCCACCTACTATTCCTAGCCCAACCAAGGTAGTGATGAATAGGAAAAGGGAAGTTGATGATAGGATTCGATTGATGTGTTCTCGTCTAATGTACCAAACCTGACCAAGGAGAGATTGACTAGGACAATTGTTAATGATTAGTTGGCAAGCCATGGTAGCTGACCAAGCGCCATGGCAAAATTCGGCCTTTAACTTCATAAGAAGGCTGAAAGAACCTATGTTATCATTCTGCATGCGAATTTCCAATTGTAGTTATACTACTTAGGGAAATCGAGTCAAAGAACCATGGTGAACACAATTCCCAAGTTGTCCCAAATATTGAGTGTTTCCTTGCATCGTAGTTTAGTATTTATTTTACTTTGTTCTTAAATCATAGAAAACTCATCCATTTAGAGATTTTAGTTATTTATGCTTGAAATGTTAGTAGTGGATTCTTGTAGTCAATCCCCATATTCTAGGTGGATTCCACCCTAACCTTCTGTTAGGTTAATTGCTGACAGGGACCACTTTCTTATTGGAGCGTAAACATTAGTCAAAAATTATGGCACCTTTGTCGGGGAATATAGCAAGGTTTTGACTTCAATCCAATATTAGTTAGTTCTAGTGTTGACTTCTAGAATGTCTTGTATTTTACTTTTGTTTTTGTTTTTGTTATTTATTTTATTTTCAGGGTGTACTACATTGTATGCCCAACACAAGGAAACAAGGAAATCCCTTAGCTCCACTCAATATGGAGATCCATCAACTACCAAGAAGAATGTCTAGTGAATTAAGGATCTCAAGGTTGAGGAGGATATGAATACGAATGAGGATATGGGAAGAGAGGAGAATCCACAACCAAGGGGTAATTATGGATGGAATCATTATCGATATAACCCTATGGCTATGGATGTTACTAGTGCCATAGTATTGCCTCCTTTACTAGAAGATACTAAGTTCACATTATCGAGTGGATTGCTCCAAATGCTCCAAACCGCAGACTCTTCACAAGGCTACCTTTGGAGGATCCCTATCATCATCTCCAAAATGTGGTATTTGTTTACAAGAGTGTCGTAGGGATACAAAATCTTTCTCTTGATATTGTTGGGTTAAAGGTGTTTCCACTGTCAATGACTGGAAATGCAGCTATATGGTTGTCTGAGCTTTCTTCGAGCACTATTACAAGTTGGCTGAGCTTCCAAGAGTATTCCTTGAAAGATATTTTCCAAGATCTAAAAAGTTGAAGTTGAAGGACCAAATCAACAACTTTGAGCAATTGTGGGGTGACTCTATTAGCACAATATGTGAGAGGTTTACCAAATGTTTGAGGATGTTCCCTGATTATAAGATTGTTGATGATGCCTTAGTTGAGATTTTCTATTGGGCACTTGATGAGAATTGTCAAGCTTGTGCCGATACAATCATGGGAGGCATGTTCCTTGACTAACCTTTTGGATTGAGAGCCGTAAGGATAGACCAAGTGGTCAGAACAAATAGAGCATGGGGTTAATGAGAGTGAGGTGCGATGAAATCTTTTTGTGTGGTCAATGCCAACAATGAGCCTGCAAAGGTGAATGAAGAGATCATGGAGGAACTTGTTCAATTTCGGACAAATATGGACTTGGTTTTAAAGCAAAATCAAGCAAGTGTTAAGATAGTTACCCACTAACCTCTAAAGGCTCCTATCTATGATGATCTATTCTTTGATGTGGATGCATGTTTTGTAAGTAACCAAGCGGTGGGTTTTTGAAATAACCCTTAAGGGTCTAATTCGGACTATTAGAGGCAAGGGTCCGGGAATCAAGGTTGGAACTTCAACCGTGATGGGGTGTATAGAGATAACTGGGGCAGATACTATGAGAGAGAGAGAGTGCCAGATGCCGAATAGGGAAGAAGAGAGGGCTATAGGAATGGTCCTTATGTGCCATCTCACAACCATGATGCTGGGTCAAGTAACTCCAGGATCGAAGAGATGTTCGAAAAGTTATTGAAGAGGGCCGACCACCAAGATGAGACTTTAAAGGAAGAAAGTGGATATTTCAAGTATTAACCAAAAAATAGTCTCACTCTGTGGCGATTAAGCAACTTGAACAACAATTTGGACAAGTTTCTTCACATTTGAACCAACTCCAAAAGGGCACCTTACCAAGCAATACGATTCAAAATCCTAAAAATAAAGGGCATTGCATGGCGGTCATGACTCGGGGTAGCAAAAGCACTGTAGATTCCCCTATGCCAATGGTCAAAAATGGAAATTATAGGAATAGAGTGAATGAGGAGACCAAGGCATATAACACTGAAGAACAACCCAAGAAATATAAAACCTTTCCAAGGCCCCCTCCCCTTTTTCCTCAAAGGCTTGGGAAGAGGAAGGAGGAAGGTAAGTTTGAGCAGTTCTTGGCAATGCTTAAGAAATTGTCAGTAGACATCCCCATAATAGAAGCTCTTGAGAGGATGCTGGGGCATGCCAAATGGATGAAAGATCTAGTCAAGAAGAAGCAAAAAGTGAGCCAAGACCTCTCTCAAAATTTTCAACATTGTAGTGTCATCACTACAAAGTCTTTGGTGCAAATGCGGGAAGACCCGGGTGCATTCACCATACCATGCACTATAGGAGAACTTGAGTTTTCTAAAGCGCTATGTGATTTTGGGGCTAGCATTAACTTGATGCCTCTTGCTGTTTTCAGAAAGCTCGAGTTTGGGAAGCCTTGTCCCTACGAAGATGCGGTTGTTGATGGCAGACAGAACAGTCAAGAAGCCTATGGGGATACTGTATGATGTGCTGGTAAAGGTAGACAAATTTATATTTCCTGTAGATTTTGTTATACTTGACTGTGAGGTTGATTTTGCAGTTCCTATCATCTTGGGAAGACCTTTCTTAGCCACAGGTCGAGCATTAGTTGATATGAAAGAGAGCCTACTCACTTTCAGGCTTGGGGAAGAGGCAGTTGTTTTCCAAGTGGGTCAACATGATGGAAAGAATTCTGAGTTCTAGGTCATTTCAATGATCTCAATGGGTGAGGACAGTGAAGTGGAGATCCCAATAGAATTAAGGCTCAGAGTTGATCCTTTGGCGGCTGTGTTGATGAATTTTGATGGTGATAATATTCCTGATTATGAGGAAATGGTAAATGCTCTTGGGGTGTCATTTGGGCCAAGGTGACAAGCAAGGTTGGAGTTAGATTTATGCAACAGGGAAACACCACTTACTAAGCCTTCTATAGAAGTCCCACCAGAGTTAGAGTTAAAGGTATTACCATCGCATTTGAAATACGCATACTTGGGAGAGAATAGTACATTGCCTGTCATCATTGCAGCAAATTTGAGTGAGGCTCAAACAGAGGCCCTTGTCTCAGTTCTCAAGAAGTTCAAAAGGGCCATTGGGTGGACAATTGCAGACATCATTGTCATACCCCCTAGGATATGCACTCATAAGATTCAACTAGTCAAGGATTATAAACCAAGTATTGAGCATCAAAGAAGGTTGAACCCCCCAATGCAAGAGGTAGTGAGGAAAGAAATCATCAAGTGGTTAGATGTAGGTGTAATCTACCCAATTGTTGACAGTGAGTGGGTAAGTCCAGTGCAGTGTGTTCCAAAAAAAGGAGGTATCACAGTGGTGCCTAATGCAAAGAATGAGTTGATCCCCATAAGACCAGTCACCGGATAGAGAGTATGCATGGTTTATAGAAAGCTCAATGCTTCTACTAAGAAAGATCATTTTTCTATGCCCTTCATGGATCAGATGCTCGACAGATTGGCAGAGAAGGGATGGTACTATTTTCTTGATGGATATTCCGGGTACAATTAGATTGTTATTGCGCCCGAGGACCAGGAGAAGACAACTTTCACATGTTCTTATGGTACTTTTGCATTTAAGAGAATGCCTTTTGGACTATGTAATGCTCCAGCAACATTTCAAAGATGCATGATGTCTATCTTCTCAAACATGGTTGAAAGCACTATTGAGGTGTTCATGGACGATTTTAGTGTTGTTGGCCAGTCCTTTGAAGAATACTTGTTACATTTGTGTGATGTGTTGCAAAGGTGCATTGAGAGTCACTTGGTGCTAAATTGGGAGAAATGCCATTTTATGGTCAAAGAAGGCATCGTACTTGGCCACAGAATTTTAGGCAAGGGAATCGAGGTGGATAAAGCAAAAATCAAGGTTATAGAGAAATTGCCACCACTAATTTTGGTAAAAGGTATTAGGAGCTTTCTAGGCCATGCCGGATTCTACCACCGCTTCATAAAGGATTTTTCTAAGATCTCACAACCCTTGTGTAAGTTGTTGGAGAAAGACGCCAAGTTTGTGTTTGATGATGCATGCATGCACACCTTTGAAGAATTGAAAAGAAGGTTGACCACAACACATATTATTGTAGGCTCCAGATTGGTCACAACCATTCGAACTAATATGTGATGCAAGTGGGGTTGCACTAGGTGTGGTGTTGGGGCAATAAAGGGAGAGAATTCTGCATCCGATCTATTATGCTAGCAAAGCATTAAATGTGGCCCATAAAAACTATACAGTGACTGAACAAGAATTGCTTGCCTTAGTTTTTGCCTTTGAAAAATTCCGGTCATACTTGTTGGGGGCTAAGGTGATTGTGCACACAGACCATGCAGCGCTTAAATATCTGATGGCCAAGAAGGATGCAAAACCAAGATTGATCAGATGGGTACTTCTCTTGCAAGAGTTTAACTTTGATGTGATTGACAGAAAGGGGTCAGAAAATCAAGTAGCTGATCATCTCTCTAGATTGGAATATGAAGCTATGGTGAAGTTTGACGATGGTCTTGACATAAATGACTAATTCCCTGATGAGAGAGTTTTGGCAGCCTCACATGATCTTATACCTTGGTTTGCAGACTATGCTAACTACTTGGTGAGTGATATAGTGCCGCCTGATTTGAACACCCATCAATATCGAAAGTTTATGCATGATGTCAAGAAGTTCTTCTGGGATGAGCCATATTTATTTCACATTTGCACAGATGGGATCATTTGTCGATGTGTTCCAGAAGTGGAAATGATGAGCATTCTTCAAGCATGCCACTCTTCATTGGTTGGTGGCCATGACAGTGGAGCTCGAATGGCTTACAAAGTGTTGTAGTGTGGCTACTATTGGCCGTCTATACATCAAGATGCCCATGATTATGTAAAGTCTTGTGATAGATGCCAAAGAAAGGGTGGAGTTTCACGAAGGCACGAACTCCCTCTAAATCCTATTTTGGTCATAGAACTATTCGATGTTTGGGGCATTGATTTTATGGGACCCTTTGTTAGCTCTCATGGTAACAAGTACATTCTGGTTGCAGTTGATTTTGTCTCTAAGTGGGTGGAGGCCGTGGCTCTACCAAACAACGAGGGTAAGAGTGTTACTGGGTTTCTCCGAAGAAGCATTTTCTCCAAGTTCGGTACACCTCGGGCAATTATCAGTGATGGAGGTTCTCATTTTTGCAACTTATTGTTCAAAGCTCTCCTTGAAAGATATGGTGTGAAGCACCATTTGGCAACCCTGTATCATCCCCAAACCAGTGGGCAAGTGGAAGTATCAAATCGAGAAATAAAGCAAATCTTATCCAAAATGGTGAATGTGAATCACACTTATTGGTCAAAGAAGTTGGATGATGCTTTATGGGCCTACCAAACTGCCTTCAAAACTCCTATTAGGATGTCCTCTTATCAACTGGTGTTTGGGAAGGCCTATCACCTGCTAGTTGAACTTGAGCACAAGGCATTATGGGCATTGAAGAAGCTGAATCTAGATTGGCATAAAGCTGTAACTTCTAGGTTGATGCAAGTGAATGATCTTGATGAATTTAGACTGCATGCATATGAGAGCTCCACCTTGTACAAACAATGAATGAAAGTTCAGCATGATCGCAGAATTGAAGATCACCAATTTGCCCCGGGAGACATTGTATTGCTCTACAACTCCAGGTTGAGGTGGTTTCCTGGAAAACTCAAATCTAAGTGGATGGGGCCCTTCAGAGTAGTGCACATTTTTAGTCATGGAGCCATCGAGTTAGAAAGCATGGATGGAAACACTTTCAAATTCAATGGTCAGAGGGTCAAATGGTACATGGGTGACATGGAAGAAATCAAGACAGTGGAAGATTGGGATCTTGATGAAGCATGAGCATAAAAGCTTTTTGTCATGCCGCGACAATAAATCAGGCGCTTCTTGGGAGGCAACCCAAGGTATGCCCCTTGCACCTTTTCTATGTGTTTTTACTTTGAGGATAAAGTATCCTATTTTGGTGGGGTGTGGGAAGTTATGGATTAAGGTGAAGTCTGAGTAACCTCGAGTCCATAACTTCCCCTATTTTTGATCCCAAGTTTTTCTTGCTATGATTCTTTTTCCTTGTGGATGTTTACTTTTCTGTTGAACTGGTATGTTTAGGTAGTATAGATAATGTGTAAATTTATAGTAGTGTTATCTTTTGGCATATACATAGTCTTTAGATGTGTTTTAAAGTTTTGATGAAAAATTGGGTACCCTCAAAATTTTTGAGATTGTGGTTGTTGATGCATTCATACATTTTTGAGTATCTGGCAATGTTTGTTCTGATATTGTGAAGGTAAGCTGAGGCTGAAAGCATGATCTGTGAGTCTATACTTGTTTGTGGATGTAATTGCTATGTGTGTTATGATTTTGGTTTTGGTTTATTCTTGGATCTTGTAAGGACACTTAACTTGAGGTTAGTAGTCTAAGATTTGTTTGGTGATGTGGTGGTTGTGGCCGTGGTTTTAGGCCTTTGTTCTTTGTGTGACTTCACTTTTAGGCTAAATGGCCTACCAGTTGAGTCGGTGGATCCCTTGTTCCAAATTTTTGAGCTTCTCATGTACTCATTCTTTGTTTACAGTTGGGTAACTTAAGCTTGTTTTATTAAATACCTTGATCTTGGTACTGGTCTATCCTTGAATATGTGAACCTTGAGTTGGGTCAAAGTAGTAAGAATTGAGTGTGGCAGCAGTTGGTGGCCCTAATTTGAGGCATAGATATTATGTGCTTGAGCTGATTCTAAATAGCCTGAGTATGAGGGTGAGCTTTATTGTGGTAAAGAGTTGGATTATAAAAGCAAAAAGTGGTTGTAAACATGGTTCAAGGATAACGTTTAGTCAGTACTTGCCTAGAATACCATACCAAAGTCCCCTGAACCTATGTTACAAGCCTATAAATCCTAAAGTGATCCAAATCCACTTCATCACCAAGCCAGAAGATGAGTATAGAGGCAAGCCTATGGTGTTAGTCAGTATGCATGAATTTTAATTGTGAGAGTGAGAATATTTCCTCAGCCCCTAAATTCTAAATGCTTTTTGAGTAAGTATGAGGGACTTCTTTCCAGTGAGGGCATTTAAACTACTTGAGTAGCATATGACTATACCAACGATTGTGGACGGTTGATGCTCCTTAGCTTGTCATAGTTGGATTTCCAGGTATCTCATTATGTTCTGGTTTTTCTTAATAACTTTGCAATCCTGTTTTGCAAATAGTAGTTGGGTACTTGAGTCAATGTAAATTCATATCTCTTATTCTACCTCCGCTTTTAAAATATCTTTAGTAACCAAATTTTGAATGGAGGAGCTAAACATCTTTAAATAAACAATGTCATCTCATGTCAAATGTATATGCCATTAGTGTAGCTACTATGTATTTCTCATTGTCTTCTTAGATTAAGTCGTCGCTTGAGGACAACCAATACTTCTAAGTTGAGGGTGTTGATGTGCTGTCAAAATACAACATATTTGATGCCCAAAACAAGGGATTTTGTGAGTTCTTTATGCGACTTTTTATGGGTTTTATGTGTTTTTGTGTTGTTCTTGCAGAAAAGTTAGGTTGGTATGATTTTGAAGAAAAGTTGTAGATTTTTGCTGAATCATAGGATAGATTGATTATGCATGTTTATCTATTTCAAGCTTATACTATCTTGCAGAAAAGTTAGGTTGGTATGATTTTGAAGAAAAGTTGTAGATTTTTGCTGAATCATAGGATATACTCACCTACGAGTCATAGCCTAAGCTACGTGTCGTAGGGTGTGTTGTAGGAAAAATAGAGACCAAAATTTAGAAGTCTGCTAAGTGGAGGTCACCCCTACGAGGCCATCTTATGAGTCATAAGTCTTACCATGACTCGTATAGGTGGACTCGTAGTAGGAATCAGAGAGCCAAAATGTTTGACCAAAAACTGAAGGCCAAGACTACGATAGAAACATACGAGTCATAGCTGAAGCAACGACTCATACCTATGGATCATACCAGTTCAGTCCAAGATGCCAAAAAACCTGATATGAGACCCCGACTATGACTCATAGGTCACCCTACGAGTCATACCTGTAAGGCATACCAGCTGCCATCTGTCTTTTCTGTGTTATTTTTTAGGTTTATTTATAAATACTATAAATAAATTAAGTTAGGATTTTATGAGGAGATTCCAAATTTTCAAAGATAGGACTTCCCTTTGAATATTCTCTCAAAAATATTTTAGGGTTTTAAATTAGTTTATTATTCTCTCTTGGAAAACCCATTTTTGGGATTGCAAATCTTTCTTTGTATTTATTGTTAATCAATCAAGCTTTTGGGTTTGCAACTTGTGGTGCCTATACTCTTTAGTGTTTTTGGTAAAACTTTCACTTATGTCTTGTATTTGCATTTTTGCTTGTTTTGCCTTAGCCACGAGTAGCTAAGCACCCATAACTTGGGATTATGGGAATCATGGGTAGTTGACTTCAAATAACCTAGGTTTATCTCATTTCTACCATTGGGTTTTGCATGTATTATCTATTTTCCTTCATTATGATTGTCGTTTGGTGGTGGCCAACACCAAACCCCGCCTACTATCACTAGCCCGACCATGGTAGTGACGAATCAGAGAAGGAAAGTAGATGACAAGATTTAATTGATGTGTTCTCATCTAATCAACCAAACTTGACCAAGGGGAGGTTGACTGGGACAATTGGTAACAGTTAGTTGACATGCCATGGTGGCGGACTATGCGCCATGGTGAAATTCAACTTTTACCTTCACAAGAGGGATGGAAGAACCTAAGTTACTGTCTTGCATGCAAATTTTCAATTGTAGTTATGCTACCGAGGGTAATTGTGTCAACGAATCATGGTGAACATAATTCTCAAGTTGTCCCTAAAATTTAGTGTTTTCTCACATCATAGATTAGTGTTTATGTTACTTTATCTTTGAATCACAAAAACCCCCCATTTAGAGATTTTAATTATTTATTCTTGAAATTATTATTAGTGGATTCTTGTAGTCAAGCTCCGTATTCCCTATGGATTCGACCCTAACCTTTAGTTAGGTTAATTGTTGAAAGCGATTCATTTTCTGATGTAATTGAAGGC
>DF358865.1:47507-66403 GCA_000787875.1 Solanum virginianum | reverse complement strand
TATGCTTAAACAGTCACACTTTTATGAAACCCCAACATAGTTTATAGTCAAATTCATAGTAAGTAAGACCCATAAATAAATCAACTTAGAAACATGAGTTTTATGTAAAAATAAAGCTTGGGCACCATGGGTGAGAGGACCCAATGATTGAAACCCATATACCTTAACTTTGGAGATTTCCTTGATGAAGATTGGAAATGGAGACTTGAACCTTGAGTGAAATCCCTAAGATCCGGAATGAGTTTTGGCACTTGAATTTTGGGTGAATATTAGTTTAAGTGTTTGAGAGAGTATTGAGGAATGTCTTGTATGATATGAAGGTGAAATATGGCTAAGCATAGGTATTTTTATGCATCAGAAGACTTAGGCCCAAGACCCAAAAGCCTTGGACCGAACTGGAAAAACTGGCAACAAAATAACATCATTTCAAAAATCTCAATATAAGTGACAAAATCACCATGCTCTTGTCAACATAAACATGAATGCATATAATGACATAAAAGGCTGATACATGAGATATGAAATCAGATAGAAAGCTTAGAATTAGTACCTTATACTTGAGTAGAATGAAAAAGATAGGGATATCATTTTTGCATGTCCGCCTCGGCCTCCCATGTAGCACTCTAGACTTGTTGATTCCTCCAAAGAACCTTCATGGAAGCCACATCCTTGTTCCTCAATCTCTTCACTTGTGTATCCAAGATCTTTATAAGAACTTCTTCATAAGTCAACTTGTTTTCAACAACACCCACCACATCCAATGGGATAATAACATTCAGGTCACCCACATATTTCCTCAATATGGATACATGAAAGACCGGATGAACCAAGTCCATTTCACTAGGCAATTCCAACTTATACAACACCTTACCAATCTTCCTCAACACTCTATAAGGACCCATATATCTTGGGATCAATTACCCTTTTTACCAAAACTAACCACACCCTTCATGGGCGAAACCTTCAAATAGACCCAATCACCAACTTTAAATTCAATCTCCCTTCTCCTCACATCGGCATAGGACTTTTGACGACTTTGGCCTGTTCTCAACCTTTCCCTAATCAACCTTACCTGCTCCATAGCCTCTATGACTAGTTTCGAACCCAACAAAGCCGCTTCTCCCACTTCAAACCACCCAGCTGATGATCTACAACGCCTACCATAGAGGGCCTCAAAAGGAGCCATACCACTTGTAGAATGATAGCAATTATTATAAACAAACTTATCCAACTGGGGTCCTGCAATGTCTACCATAGAGGGCCTCAAAAGGAGTCATACTAATGCTAGAATAATAGCTATTATTATAAGAAAATTCAATCAATGGAAGATGATCATCCCAACTACCCTTAAACTCTAAAATACAAGCTCTAAGCATATCCCCAAGAGTTTGGATAGTTCTTTCGACTTGGCCATCCGTTTGAGGGTGAAAGGTCGTATTAAGATTTACCTTGGTACCAAGACCTCTCTAGCCCCCTCCTTGCCACCATCACCAAGATGTGCTAGGCTACCCATAGACACCCTACTCAAAGCATCGGCCACAATGCTAGCCTTATTGAGGTGATAATGCATACTCATATCACAATCCTTAAGAAGCTCTAACCACCTTCGTTGTCTCAGGTTGAGCACATATTGGAGGCTCTTATGGTCGGTAAACACATCAACATGCACCCCATACAAATAATGACGCAAAATTTTCAAATCAATAACCACGACGGCCAATTCAAGATCATGAGTAGGATAATTCCTTTCATGCACCTTGAGTTGTCTAGAAGCATAGGCTATCACCTTACCATTTTGCATCAAAACACAACCCAAACCAATTCGTGAGGCATCACAATACACAACAAACCCTTCTAACCCTTCCGGTAGTAACCCGCTAAGCCCAAGAAACTTCTAATGTCCGAAGGAATCAATGGTCTAGGTCAATTTCTAATCACATCCGTCTTCTTAGGATCCACCTTAATACCATCCCTCGACACCGCATGACCTAGCAAGGCAACCTCTCTTAACCAAAATTCATATTTTCATACTTTGCATACAACTTCTCTTCCCTCCATCTTTGCAACATATCCTCAAATAACTTACATGCTCCTCCTTACTATGAGAATAGATCAAAATATCATCAATGAAGACCACCACAAACAAATCAAGGTAGAGATTAAAGACCCTATTCATAAGACCTATAGACATAACCGGTGCATAAGCCAAACCAAAAGACACCACCCCTAATTTAAAATATTGAAAAGGACATTCAATAACTCATTGATCACCGGAAATAACTCAATAGAAATAACTTAGGTTCAACACCCCTAACCCTTACAAGATGATAAATGCAACCCTTAGAAATCAATTGTACCTTAAGACAAGAAATAGACTCAACCCTTCATAACCACCTTGCAAGCCCCCACTCAAGGACAAGTTTATTAGGGAATTAGAATCTAACTTTACGGGCCCTACAATTAATGGAGCCACAATATGCATCAACTAATCCATCCCAAGTATGACATCAAAATCCACCACATCAACAAGTCACAAGCAAGACTTAATACAATATGAACAGAGAATAATACCTATGAACTTTCTAGCAATAATAGGCTCAACATAAAGGGTAGACACCAAAGGTTCACATAACAACTTGGGACACACAAGAAGCCCACTAGCAACCAAAAGGAATAATGAAAGGAATAGTGGAACTCGGATCCATAAAAATCAAGATCTTTAACTTAACTACGATGTACCATGCCAAGCCTATCGATTCCTAGAGAGGTATGGTTGAGAATGTTGACATCCATCTGTACGATCTTTAGAGACCCACAGATAATACCTCACCTTATGATCCACTCCAGCACACCTAAAACACACACCCGAATCAGCTAAGCAATCTCCCGAGTGGTACCTTCCACACTTGTTGCATGTAGGAGGAGCTTGTCTACCAACATCTTCACCTTGATCAACATTACCACCTTTACCCTTGATGCATTTACGAGGATAATCCTTTACCTTATGGCCCATCTCTCCACAACCATAATAAGCATTCGTACCTTTCAAGCATATGCCATTATGGCACCTACCACATCTTGGGCACCTAGCATAAGGCACCACAATGCCCCCAGCTTTGGGACTTTCCTTTAAAATGACCCCTCTTGGCCTCCTTCCCTCTTTTCTTACTCATCTTACCACTTGAAGTCTCGGGAGCACCCACTTGTTGATTGAGTTGAGTTGTCAAGTTTGTCACCGCTATGGCCAATACCCATAGAGCATTGGGAACCTCTGCATTTGATATATCACCATCCTGAGTAGCTTAAGACATATTCTGAAATGCAATGATTAAAATAAGAAATAATCCTCAGAGGACTTAACTCTATCGCACAACATGAAGAAGGGAAACATTTCTTAAAATGCCTCATAACCTCTCATTCATGGATGTGGCATGCTTCACAACCATGAATAAGACTTTATTCGACGTGGTATGTTGGACTCCGAGGACCACTAATAACCTACTGCTCTGATATCAAGTTTGTCATGACCCAAACTAGGGCCTAGATGTGACATGTCGAATGGAAAACTTGAAGGGACCCCAATCAAGCCTCTTAACATATCATTACACATCCTTAGTCACAGAACCAAGTAAAACAACAATAAAAGAATAGAAATAAGGGCAAAGGGTCTAAGGAAAATCCTTCATTTCACAAACATCAAAGAGTCAAAGGAAGTCAAGCTTACAACATCATTACATAACTTGTCTAACAACACCTTTAAACATAGAACTTAGTGGAGGCCAAGACAAGCAACCGCAATCACCCTCATAGTCAAAACATACTATAAAGAAAAGAGAATCTTTATACATAACATAAGGTCAAAAACATTGTCCTCAAAATTGAGGACTTACCAACTTGCTTTGAGAGAAATCTTACTAGCCACGTGGAGGAAGAGGATGGTCAAGTGGAATTCTAGTTCCTATATGGTAATATCATATAGGCATAGAGTATACATTAGTAAGTTTGAATGTACTAAGTATGTAGGATGCAATGCAATCAGAGATAGGCAACATAATCGAAATGCATATTTATGCAATAAATGAGCATATAACAATATGACATGCATGAATGATACTTGTAGTAAAACATGTTTACATAGAACATATTACATGTATAGGAAGAGACTATCATTAGTAACCAAAGGCTACTACCTCCTTGGAGAGGCGATTGGGGGTACAGACCACTAACGTGGTTGTACGGGCCTACTACCTCTCGGGCGAGGCAATTGAGGTACAAACCCCTTAACATGGTTGCATGGGCCTACTACCTCTCGAGCGAGGTAACTGAGGTACAAACCCCCCAACATGGTTGCACGGGCCAACTACCTCTCGAGTGAGGCAATTGAGGTACAATCCCCAAACATAGTTGCATGAGCCTACTACCTCCGAAAGAGGAATTAAGGTACAAACCCCTCAATATAGTTGTACAGGCTAACTACCTCCCGAGTGAGGCAATTGAGGTTCATACCTCTCAATATGGTATTTCGGGCCTACTATCCCCCGAATGAGGCAATTGATCAACTTCCAACACTATAGATACCATTCATGAATTCAACACATATACACATCTCTTTCATCATCATAAAGTCACTCAACTCATATACAATACATTAGGTCTTCAACAACTCAAGAAGCATTAATCGGACATTTTATCAAGCACTTGGCGGGTGTGTAATGCTAGTATAAAACCCTGCAATTCAAGAGTGAAATCATGCAAGTAAATTCAATATAAAACCCCCATCAACGCTTGGTACTACCCTCAAGTAATATACATGAAACCCCTTCATCAAGTCTCAAGATAGATCAAAGATTAATAGCTCAAAATATGCTTAAATAGTCACATTTTTATGAAATCCCAACATAGTTTATAGTTAAATTCATAGTAGGTAAGACCCATAAGTAAATCAACTTAGAAACATGAGTTTTATGTAAAAAAAGGTTGGGCATAATGGATGAAAGGACCCAATGGTTGAAACCCAAATACCTTAACCTTGGAGAATTCCTTGATGAAGATTGGAAATGGAGACTTGAATCTTGAGTGAAATCCTTACGATTCGAAATGAGTTTTGGCACTTGAATTTTGGGTGAAATATTAGTCTAAGTATTTGAGAGAGTTTTGGGGAATGTATTGTATGATATGAAGGTGAAATATAGCTAAGTATAGGTATTTTTACGCATGGGAAGACTTAGGCCCAAGACCCAAAAGCCTTGGATCGAACTAGAAAAACTGGCAACAAAATAACCTAGGTCCGCATTTGGCCCATGATGCAGAGGAAATTTTTACATAGGTCTGCAATAGCTGCACATCGCGGTACCAACGCGAATTGATTCTGGAAATCTAATTTCTGGAAAATTGAAATTTTGATACGGTTGCTCTAAAATCGGGGTTAGACTCATTCTCCATTCAATTTTGCCTCCTGATCAAGAATATGAAGTTGAATTTTTGATATGATGCATGAATTTTAAGTTATATAAAAATCACAATGTCAGACACTTCCAAGACACATTTTCGGGCACTTTTTGGGTGTCGTTTCAATAGTGTCCAAAAATATGCCTCTACCTCATAAGATCTTGGTGGGGTCTAGAACATAACTTACTAGCTCACCCTCAAGACATACATCAAAGAAAGTAATAAAGCCTCAATAAAAAAGCATCATAAAGGGGCTTGTTCCCGAAGCATGGGAACTCACCAACTATCTTCAAATCCAACTCCCAAGATAGCCATGAAATGAAATAGTGGCCTTGTCATCCATACCTACATGGTTAGGTTTTGTGGCAAAGAAGTATGCATTAGTACGTGAAATGTACTATGTAGGTATGCCATGAATCAAAGTAAATTATAATATAATATTAATATGCATAATCATAATCAATAGGACAAGGCACATTATGCATGATCAATGCAAATTAGAAATATTGAGAAGAACATCATCAAAATCCTTTCATAAATCCTAACATACATATGTGGGAATAAGATCATAACTGACATATAAGACCATATAGGGTTATTATATGAAATCTTGATGTTCCCTCTACATCAGGTAAAAGATTAGTCTACCTTGTAGGGTGGACTATACCTCACCTTACAGGTCTATCCTATGCCAAAGATTGGTTTAACATGAACCTTACGGGAACCTTCCCATTTTGCTGTATGCTTTATATATGTGGATCCACTAACATAATACCATATCACCATCTATGGTGGCACATAGTTATGTGAAAGGTAGACTTTACATTAAGGACCCTTTACGTCGAGTCCGATCATGATCCAGACCTAGGGTCTAGGAGTGACATGACGAATGAGAACCCAAGAGTCCCCAAACAAGCCTCAAAGTATTCATATTCACATTATCGATTCAAAAGTGTATACAAATAGTAAACACATAGTTCTAAGGAATGGAAAAGTAGGACTCACACTATAGGGATGTCATAGGGATAAAAGATTAACATGAATTCACATAGCACATAACACATAAGAACTAAGAGGCAGATAAGTATGACTCACTCTATGGGGGTAATACGGGACTTAGGATCTTCAACATTTCCACATTAAAACATATATACTTATCATATTCTCATAATCAATCCATAATAGCCATATCTAATAGATAACTATAATCATAGACTCCAAATATAACATATAAATCCGATAAGAGTCTACAAGATGACCAATAATTCCTCTAGTCATAGAATGGGATGGGAGCCAAGACATATCCTGAGCTCACCCTTAAAGTAAATAACAAAACAGAAACAATATAAGGTAGATAGATGGTGGTATTGTGCACCCCGACTCAGACCAAAATCCTAAGTTGAGGGTGGCTGGTGTAAATGTAAACATAAAATGAGAGGAAAAACTAGTGATTCATGAAAAAAGATATAAAAATATGTTCTGGGTGCAAAAAAAATGAGTGGTGCCTAACCAATGAGCTTACATGGTTAGATAATGTAGACAAAAGTATGCATTAAGTTGTTTGGATGTACTAGTATGCAGGCATGCAACATGACACAAAGATGATGTTAACCTGCATAATATTTCACATAAAAACCATAGAGTAGCCATAACCCAGATATACTAGAACTCAAAGAGTCACTCCTTGCCTGACTTGTGTAAAAGGAGGATTGTACCCATCCTCATTAATACACACTTAGCTCATCACATGACTTTATATAGGGAAGGTTGTACTTGTCCTCCACGGCAACAAACTAGTTCAAAAATTTTTGAGAAATTGGGTAATAATCCAATGCCTACATATACGAAATCCCTCATTCTTTAGCTATTTTTAACCCTAAAAAACTCACTAAAAAATCTCAAATTCCTCTCTAATATTCATCAAATTCTCCATCCATTCTCAAAACTTTTAGGAATTTTTGTTGGAGTTTAAGGAAATCAAGTCACGCCCCAAGTCCTCCTCAAGTCCTTCTTCAAGAAACTCTAAGATTAAGGTATGTAAGTTTCAATCATTGGGTCCTTTCATCCATGGTACCCAACCTTTCATTTTTACATAAATTACATGTTTTCAAGATGGTTTACCTATGGGTATATCTTATTATGAATTTTGAGTATAAACCATATTGAAGTTTTATGAAATATTATTCAACTATGCATGTTTTGAGCTATGGAGCTATGATCTATTATGTGAATTGATTAGGGTTTTTGATGTATCTTACAAGAGGGTATTACCTAGTGATGGTGGGTTGATTTACATTGATTTTTCTCACACGTCTTCACTCTTGAGTTGCATGATTTTGAACTAACATTATACACCCACCAAGTGTTTGATAAATTATCTTGTTTAGGATTCTTGAGTTATTAATGGTCTATAGCATGGTTTACAAGTCAAGTGACTTCATGATATTCGTGGGCCACAAAGTATGTTTTGAAATTATGAAATTATCTACAATTTTATGAGTCTCGATTGTTTATGAATTATTGAATTCTTATGTGAAGGTTTNTGGTACGCCTCACCCTCATGTGTGATTCAACACTTCATATTATATTATGTGAGCATGTAGGGGTTATGAACTATGATTCCCTCTACCCTCATATACTAACCATTACCTACTAGAAGGGGTTATGACCTATGCTATACCACTCACCCTCTAGTATAAGGTGTTTGGATGATCTAATCATGTCACCTTATTGTGTTGAACAAGTTATGCAAGAATGATTATTCTCGAGCATGTTTTACCTCAAGCATCGTTTATGCATGTCATATTGATATCTTACTTATCCTTTGCTTATAATTATGCATTTTGATCATGTTGCCCATTCTTTATTGCATTATATCCTACATACTTAGTACATTCAAATGTACTAATGTATACCCTATGCCTACATGATATTACCATGTGGGAACTAGAGTTGCTATTGATCCTCCTCCATGTGGCTAGTAATATCTTCAAAGCAAGTTTGGTGAGTGATATCTATATCATATGCTTGTATTTGTGGTTTTTTGTGAAATATGATACCCACCAAATTTTTGGTTGTTAGTCTGGATGACAACCATGCATGTTTGATTGATGACAGTGCTTGTTCTGATAAGTGAGGATGAATTGAGATGAAAAGTATGATTTGAGAGTTTCTTTGTTAATAGTGTAATCAATGCCATGTGCGTGTGAGCTTTCTTTGCTAAATTTATATACCGTGTTTCAATTCAGTACTTGCCTTGTTACTCTAACTTAGATTGTAGGTTAGTTGGTTAGGAAATGATCTTAGGCTATTGTTCATTATAGTCCACTTTGCCTAAATGACCAATAAAATGTGTGAAATATCCCTTGATCCTAAAGTTTGAGCCTTACATGTACCCTTTTCTTTGTAAAAATCTAAGTTACCTAACCTTATTAGATGTAAAAATGCTAAATTAGACCTGGTCCTTCCTTTAACATTGTGTACCTTGACTGAGGCAAAAAGCTTAAGTTGAGGGTGGCTACCAAAAGTGGCCCTGGTTCCTAGGTTGGATATTGTGCACCCCGACTCAGACCAAAATCCTAAGTTGAGGGTGGCTACCAAAAGTGGCCCTGGTTCCTAGGTTGGATATTGTGCACCCCGACTCAGACCAAAATCCTAAGTTGAGGGTGGCTGGTGTAAATGTAAACATAAAATGAGAGGAAAAACTAGTGATTCATGAAAAAAGATATAAAAATATGTTCTGGGTGCAAAAAAAATGAGTGGTGCCTAACCAATGAGCTAAAAACAAAAATAATGTAAAAATAAAAGGCAAAAAATTGAAAAATGAGAATAAGGCATCCAGAAAAGCTTGCAATAGGAGAAACGGAGAATGAGGTGAAAAATAACAATGTTGGTAAGGCAAAAGTACAGAAAAACACAGTATCAAGGGGGGCCTTTAGTCACTATGTTCCCAAAACATCATACTAAATAAAGCCCCCTGAGCCTACGTTACAAGCCAATAAAGTCCTAAAGTGATCCTAGTCCAAGTAGTCAAAGGTCATAATCATGAGTATAGGGGCAAGCATATGGTTTTGAGCATGATATTTGAATATCTTTTATGAGAGTTACTGATTTGGTATCATCCCAAGCATAGTCCCAAGCATTGAATATGAAAATATCATCATGAGAGGGATATGAAACTTCTTTCTGTGAGGGCACTTGCATTGAATTGTTGACATTAGACTAGCTCAGTGATTGTTTCTTGTTGATAATTACCTGGTTGTCATAGTTGCATTTTCACATATGCTGATCTGTGTTGGTTTGCTCGATAGCTACCTGATGTGTTTTTAAAGTGGTGTGGGTTTCTGAGTTTGATGTGATGTATACCATTAGAATAAGATCTATGTGTTACTATATTACTTATATAGATTTTGTTCATTGCTTGAGGACAAACAACAATTTTAAATTGAGGGTGTTGGTGTACTGTCAAAATACAACAAATTTTATGTTTAAAAATTTGGAATTTTGTGTGTTCTCAAAGCGATGTTATTAGATTTGATGTATTTTTATGTTTGTTTTGCAGGATCACAGGGTTGGAATTATTTTTGGGCTAAATGTGTAGATTTTGCTAAAGAGTAGATTCCACAAGTCCTTTTACGGGTCGTAGAGAATTCCAGGGGATGTGATTTAGTTTTATACAAAATTTCAGTAAATGATGATATTTTGAAGATAAGTCTACATACTTGCAGATGAGCCATAGACTTAGTGTCGTGCGTTGAGGATCAAAAAGTGAGGAGTTGCTGAAAAGTCATTAGACAAAACCCCTAAGGGCCGTAAAATTTTATATGGATCGTAGATGAGTGTCATAGAAAGCATCCCCAAAATTGAAGATGCAATC
The DNA here is from genome assembly GCA_000787875.1 of Solanum virginianum. NCBI lineage: Eukaryota > Viridiplantae > Streptophyta > Magnoliopsida > Solanales > Solanaceae > Solanum > Solanum virginianum. The sequence goes on along the minus strand of DF358865.1, from coordinate 56,079 downwards.
CACGAAGCCTCGACTATGGGCCGTAAAATATTATACGGCCCGTAGAAGTGCTCGTAGAGTTTGCCGACCCAGTTCTCCTAATCCATTTTAGTTTTGTATTTTAAAGACTATAAATAGGACTTTTAGGTTATTTTTCACAGGGAACATTATAGAATAGTAGAGATTTTGAGAGAAACACTTGTGAAACATTATTTTTGTATTTCATTCAATCTTGTGATTTTTGGTGAAGAGCTTGGATTTATTGTGCTTAATTCTCTTGTGTAAGTGCCCAATTATATTATTCAAATTCATGATTCTTGCATCTACATTGCTCATGAGTAGCTAAATCCACAACTAGGATTGTGGAAACCATGAAGAAATACCAAGGTAAAATCGGATAATTCCTAATTCTTGAAAAGTGTGCATGCATGTATTAATTAATTCTCTTCGATTTGAATGCTTTTTAATGGTGGCTGACATTAGAACTCGCCTAGTGTTATTGACTAGATCAAGATAGTAATGAATAGAAAAAAAGATTAATTAATAAGATTCGATTGATTTTTTTTTATCTAATTAACCAAACTAGACCAAGGGGAGGTTGTATTGGAATAATAGGTAAGGGTTAGTATTGTCACATTACGAGGATGGATCAAATCATGTAGTAAAATTTGTGTCTCGTCTGGATCAAAGGATTTAGTAAACTTAACTTACCATTCTGTATGCTACACACTAGAAAAGAATTCAATCATCTAGTAATTCCGAGTTAGGGATCAAGGGGAACATAATACCCTAGTTACTCTTCATATTGATTTCACATTTGTCTTAGTTTAGGATTAATTCTCATAATTTTTACAAACCCCCTATTTTAGGGAGATAAGTAGGTTAATCCACCTGGATTACTTTAAATTCTTCTAAGTCTACCATATTACCTGTGAGTTCAACTCTAACCTTGGTTAAGTTATATATCTTGACAACGACTATTTTAGCCTTCAAAAAAAAGGTGTAGCTTGGACGACATCATATGTTATATATGAACACAGTGGCGGAGCCAGGTTTTTTTCAATAAGGGGTGTCAAATAAAAATATATATGTTGCTACTAGGGATAGAACACATGACCTCAAGCAATTTTTACAACCCCTTAACCACTACACTAAATAATCAGCTTGTTTCAAGAGATGTCATTACTTATATAAATATTTATTAAATTGAATTTTGACCTATATAGAATATAATTTTCCGATGAAGGGGTGTCGCTTGACACCCCTCGGGGGAGCTTGGCTCCGCCCCTATATGAACACCACCATAAACGTATCCAAATATAGATTGAATATCCTATTCATTAAATCCCTGAAAGCAGTGGGGATATTTGTTAGTCCGAATGACATAATGAATAATTCCAAATGACCATATGGAGTTTTAAATATAGTCTTTGGAATGTCATCTTCCTTCACCCTCAATTAGTGATATCCGAACCGGAGGTCAATCTTATAGAAATAGATTTTACTTTGTAATTGATCAAATAGGTCTTTGATCCTTAGAAGTGGATACTTGTTTTTGATAGTCACCTTATTCAATTGCCGATAATCCACACACATCTGAAGTGAACCATCCTTCTTTCTTACAAATAATACAGGAGCACTCCATGATGACACACTAGGCCTTATGACTTTTTTTATCAAGCAAGTACTTTAATTTTTCCTTTGATTCTTTCAAATCCATCGGGAAAATTCAATATGGAGGTACAGAAATAGGTTGAGTATCGGGCAAGAGATCAATATCAAAATCAATTTCCCCTAGCGGAGGAATACTGGGCAAGTCATTGGGAAAGACATCGAGAAACTCATTACATATAGGGACTGAATAAAGAGTAGGAACATGAGATTCAACATCTATGACTTGGACAACATGATATAGGCAACCTTTGTAAATCATTTTCATAGCTTTCATATAAGAGACAAACTTTCCCTTGAACATTGAATTGGTTCTTTTCCATTCAAGGATAGGCTCATTAGGAACTTGGGATGTGACCTTCCAGGTCCTATAATTAATAGAAGCATATGATACTTGCAACTAATCCATACTAAGAATAATATCAAAATCAGTCATGTCAAGCTCAACTAGATCACATGGGAAGACTCTATGCAAAAGCGATAGGGGACAATTTTTATAAACTTTCTTGGCTAGGATCAACTCACCGATTGGAGTATAAATAAAATAAGGTTCTAACAAGACTTCTGAAGACACATTAAACTTTATGGCAAGGTAAGGAGTAAAAAAAGACATATTAGCACTAGGGTAAAGTAAAACATACACATCATGATCAAAGACTCTTAACATACTGATAATTATATTGGGAGACTCCTCAACCTCTTGCCTAGCATGCAAAGCATAATATTGATTACCACGTGGACCACCACCTTGAATTTGGGCACCGTGTTGCACTTGCCCCCTTTGAGCTACTTAACCTTGTGGACTCCTTTCTTTACCTTTATTTAGCAACATTAGGACACTTGACAATCTTGTATCCTATTTTCTCACACCTAAAACAACCATTAGTTCTTCTCAAATATTCTTTAACATAATTATTTCCAAACCTAGGACACCTAGGAGGAATAACGCTACCTTTCACGATATCACCTCAAGCATTAGGATTGACCCTTTTTTCTTTGTCAAACCTTTGAGAATCACCTTTAGAAGACCCTTGGCCTTGTTGAATATGGCTACCTCTAGACTTACCATAACAAAATCCACCATCATATCAAGCCCTCTTGGACTCCCCTGTCCTCATCTTTTGTAGTTTCTCACTCTTTACTTGTTTGGCATATGTCAAGAGTCTAGAGATATCTATTTCCTTAATTAGCATCGCTACTTTACACTCCATCTTTACCAAGTCGAACACGCCCAATATGAATTTGTTCATAGGGCCCTAAAGTTAGGCACCAAGGAAGGAGCATATTTGAACAACTTCATGAACTTGAGGGCATACTCTATCACACTCATACCACCTTGCTTCAAATTTATGAATTCCATCACTTTGGCTTTCCTTAGCTCAAGTGGGAAGAAATGATTAAGGAAAACAACTTTCAACATCTCCTAACCAGAGGGCCTTCTTCAACTCTCTTGGATTTTCATTGAGTGAACCAAACTTGAGTAAACCCCTTAAGTTGATATGCTACCAATTCGGCCTTCTCTTCAGAAGAAAACCCCATAATTTTCCACCACCTTATAAACTTCATCAATGAACTTCTATGGATCCTTAGCCACCTTGGAACTATGAAACTTTGAGGGATTCATCCTAGAAAAATCCCATACCCTTGAAGCTAGAGTAGAGTCTTTGGAGAAGCAACAACTTGAGCTAAAAGCGGCCCTAAACTCATCGTTAGAGACTTGGTCCACTTGAGGGACCGGAGGATCTTAAAGAGCCATGGGAACTTATACCTCGCTAGCATTGTCTCCACTAGGTAATGAAGCATATCATAGAGTCCATTTCAAAAAATGTCAAAGGAAAATTGTTAGGATATAAGAGTTTTAAAGGCATAACATAGATCAAAAAAGAAGTAAAGTTTTCCTAAAAATCTCACAAGTTCCTATTCATAGATGTGGTGCGCTTCACCCCAATGAACAAAACTCTAGTAGATGCGACATACTGGACTTCCTAGAATGCTTTCAAACCTTGTGATCTGATACCACTTTTGTCACAAGCAAAGTCTAGGACCTAGTCATGACACAATGAATGTCAGACCCGAAGGCATCCCATCCAAGCCTCGTGTTTTTATCATAAGCATTCATAAGGTAAAATAAGCATACATAAGAAAATAAGCAAGCAGAAAACATAAAACTAAAAATTATCATAGTTTCCCTTAGGGGAAGATTACATCAATCCATAGTGTCCAAAAACATACCTCTACCTAATAAGATCTTGGTAGGGTCTAGAATATAGCTTAGTAGCTCACCCTCAAGTCATACATCAAAGAAAGTAATAAAGCCTCAATAGAAAAATATCATAAAAGGGCTTGTTCCTGAAGCATGGAAACTCAACAAAAATATTCAAACTCATCTTCTAAACTAGCCATGAAATGGAATAACGCCTCATTATCCATCCCTACAAGGTTAGATCATGTAGGAAAAGAAGTATGCGTTAGTATGTGGAATATGCTAAGTATGTTAGTATGCATGAATCAAAGGACATTATAATATAATATCAATATGCATACTGATAATCATAATCAATAGTATAAGGCACAATATGCATAAAAAATGTAAGTTAAAAATCATGAGAAGAACGTTAGTAAAAACCTTTCATTAACCCTAACATACATATGTGGGAATATTAACATAACTAACATATAAGACCATGTGGACTATTACATACAATCTTGATATTGTCTCTACACCGAGTAAAAGAGTAGTCTACCTTACCAGGGTGGACTATATCTCTCCATATGGGATTTGACCCATTTTAGAGACTTCTTTAACATGAACCTTATGGGAACCTTCCCATTTCGGTGTATGCTCTACATATGTGAATCCACTAATATAATACCATATAGGCATATAATCATCATCATCTATTATGAAACATAGTTATGAGAAAGGTAGGCTTTACATTAAGGACTCCTTGGGTCGAGTCCCCACCTTCAACTTCATTCGGTGCTAAGTCATATCTCATGGAATATATAAATCACGCATATACATTACTTTCAACGTAATTTATACTTCATTAAAATCATACTTTCATAGCTTGTAAATGTCACGCCCCAAATTCCATTAAGGCGGATCGGCACCCATTGCCGATAAGGCCCGGGAGAACTAAACTATGTCTATGCTCTTTCTATACATATTAGAAGGTGTTCTATACTCATTATGCCTTTGGGGAAGTAAACAGTGACAATAAGCTCAAATGGAACGCATATGTCTAGGCCGTTGGGGCCACGTTGCCTAAAGTACGTGATATGACCAAACTTTAATTTACATAGTCTACAAAGCCTCTAGATACTGACAGGAATCTGATAAGGGTCGGGACAGGCCCCGCCTCAACTAACTGTACAATACAAATATATAAGTTCTAGACATGCAAAGCTCCAAAGCAACCTGGAGCTTGGTAACCACAGCTGGATATCCTGTACTCCTATTGGGGCGATCTACTAGCACCTGTACCTGCAGCATGAAATGCAGGTCCCCCGTAAGGGACGTCAGTATGAGATAATATACTGAATATGTAAGGCAGGAAATACTGTGTATGAAATGACAACTCAAATGGAACTATGCACTTATGTATGATAAGAGACCACCTTTGATTATACTGTGGGATCATGTACTTTTACATTCTTTATATCACTTTACCTTTACTGTGAAATCTGTAAAATCTGTGCACAGAATATACTATGAAAGACCCAGCTGATCAGGGGTAAACTGTGTCGGGTTCGTCCCTATGCCAAGCTAGTAATCTAGCCCCCTCGGGCTGCCCCCGTGATAGGATGGACCCTGGCTAGGTGACTCTCTCACCCCTTGGGCTGCCACCTATCTAACTGTAAATACTATACAATCTCTTTGATTTACCTTTGAGATGATCTTTTGGTGGTCACATTATTGGAGCTGTAGAACTGTGTAATATTAGAGCTGTAGAACTGTATATGAAGCATGTGACATATAGATAACTATACAAGACAATATGACAATGAAAAGAGTATGTTAAACAAATAATGAAATGCATATGAGATGACATAACTTATGGACTTTATTTGGCAACAAGAATCCATGTAACTTGGTATCCATGTATGTATGTAGACTTGAAGGTAGCTGGGTATGTATGTAGCTTTGAAAGTGGCTATGTGAAGTCAATAGACACATCTTAGACACCCAACTTCACATAGAAATAACACCCGGACAACAAGCGTACAACTACAATTCCGAGTGTATTTTCTCACTGTTCTGCCTCTAATTATATTTTCTAATGCACATTAATATCTACACATCATGTACATCCTAGTGTAGCATCATAATAGCCTTATAACAGTCCACAATATAGGACACATAATAATTCTATACAGCATACAAATAGACAGCATAACGTTACATCTTTTCGCTACCTTTCGACGTCGGTAATTCCAAACCTATCCCAACTTTAACCAAGCTGTTCTTCGCACCTTTACACATAATATCAGCCTTCAAATAGTCTCAGCAAGTGCCAAATTAACAATGAAAAACGTGAAGCAATAGCTATTTATATATCAGCCCACAAATTCCAATCAAGAACACAATTGCGACAACACATAAGACCTTACTGTGGCGGACTGTAAAAGCACCCAAACAGCCTGATTATACCTTTTCCAATCTATACTTTGTTAATTATATAAGTAATACTACATAATACAGCAAATTAAGAAGAGAAACAACTCATAATCAACAAGAAAAGTACACAGCAACATCAACAACACATGCTGTATAGAAATTTCAGCATCAACACAACCAATATACTCTCTTGTTTGTCATGAGAAAATTATACTAAACATATACTTATGATTTCTTACCTTATCCTTCAAGATTAGGATGTCCTTTAAGAACCCTAGAGGGTTAAGTTGGTTGCTTTTTGATGTAAAGAAAGGAGAGAAAATATTTCTTAAGGAAGCTGAAAATTGTCCCAAACGTTAATGAAATGTGTTACTGTTTTGGAGTTCTTTTAGAGCTCACTTTGGCTGACTTACTCCTCACGTTTTGACCCCATATTAGCATATATTAGTGAGCTGGTGATGTAGCAGCTTGGCCATCAGAATTGGGCCAAAATGGATCTCCAACTTGATGGACTTAGGCTGCCTAGCTCCCAATCCCTTTTTACTTACTTTAGGCCCAATTAGTCAAATGAATTAGAATGTTGTTGGGCCTTTTTAATTCTTCATGTTAGGCTGTAAATATAGCCCACTTATAGTACTAAAACATGGGCCAAAGATACCCCTTAAATCGGACTTTATTTGTAATTGGAATTAGATAATTTTGACATCGGGTCTCGTCTCTGTTTAACTCGTAATTTCAAGCCAAGCAAGTAGCTGACTCACCTGCTAGCTTCCTAAGTCCCGCAACCACCTCAATTATTTTTCTTTATTTATGGTCTTAATCTTTTTAATTTGACACAAAATATGAATACACGCAACTTTCTTAAACTTTAGATACACATGGCGCCCTTTAACGCGAGATGCAAACACTTTTAAAATTGACACTAATTGAAAGTCCATATCATGTTTCATTTGTTTAGTACAAATACTTATAGTGTGCGTGGGGTGTTATATCCCCTCTTAGGAATATTTGTCCTCGAATGTTAGCACAGCTAGATACTTTAATTACGTTTAAATCTTTACTTATACAAACTGTTGATAACATACCAAGTCATTCATCCTCGAATGTTAGCACAGCTAGATACTTTAATTACGTTTAAATCTTTACTTATACAAACTGTTGATAACATACCAAGTATTCAATCACACGTACCTATTATGGCTCTGCATGTTGGACTTCCTCTTCTGCATTAAATAAGTAAGGATATCTTAATTTCATTATGTCCTCAGCTTCCTATGTTATCTCCTCAGCTTGCTGGTTTCTCCAGAGTACTTTAACTGAAGCTATTTCTTTATTCCTTAGCTTTTTAACTTGACGATCCAGAATAGCAACAGGTACCTCTTCGTATGTGAGATCTTTTGTGACTTGTACATCCTCAATAGGGGTAATATGGGATGGGTCCCCTATGCATTTTCGAAGCATCGAGATATGGAAAACTGGATGAACCATTGAAAGCTCTTGGGGTAGCGCTAATTCATATGAAACCTGCCCAAATCTTTTAGTAATCTGATATGGCCCTATGTATCGTGGGCTCAGTTTTCTCTTCTTACCAAATCTCATAACCCCTTTCATTGGAGACACCTTTAAGAACACCCAATCCTCTACTGAGGATTCCAGTCCTCTTTTTCTAATATCTACATATGATTTATGCTGGCTTTAGGCTATTTCCAACCATTGCTGTATTACCTTAACTTTTTCCATGGCTTGTTGTACCAAATTCGGCCCAAGTAAGGTAGTTTCACCCACTTCAAACCATCCAATTGGTGATCTACATTTTTTTCCATACAGAGCTTCATAAGGTGCCATCTGGATACTAGAATGGTAGCTGTTATTATAGGAAAATTCAATAAGTGGCATGTGATCCGCCCAACTACCTTTAAAGTCCAATACACAAGCTCGCAACATATCTTCTAGTGTCTGAATGGTGCATTATAGGCAAATTCAATAAGTGGCAAGTAGTCCACCCAACTACCTTTAAAGTCCAATACACAAGCTCGCAACATATCTTCTAGTGTCTGAATGGTGCATTCTTCTTGACCATCTGTTTGAGGATAGAACCAGTAACAAAATCCATATTGATCATATCCCACTTCCATGTTGGAATTCCGATACATTGCATATAACTTCCTGACTTTTGGTGTTCTACTTTCACCTGTTGGCAATTTAGACATTGAGCCACAAATTCTGCAAAGTCCTTTTTCATGCCTCCCCACCAAAACATTCCTTTCAGGTCATGGTACATCTTAGTTGATCTTGGATGGA
>DF358865.1:0-46193 GCA_000787875.1 Solanum virginianum | reverse complement strand
TTCTCCTTCACCCTCACTTGGTGATACCCTGACCTCAAGTCAATTTTTGAAAAGCACTTAGCACCCTGTAGCTGATCAAACAAATCATCAATCCTGGGGTGGGGGTATTTATTTTTAATTGTCACCTTATTCAATTATCGATAGTCAATACACATCCTCAAGGTACCATAATTTTGCGTACAAATAACACTGGTACACCCCAAGGGGACATACTAGGCCTTATAAAACCCTTTTCCAATAAGTCCTTCAGCTGCTCCTTTAACTCACGTATACCCCTTAGATATCATTTTTTTGCCTTAAAATAAGAGATGAACTTCCCCTTTGGTGCCCCAACATTACCTTCCCAATCAAGAACTGCCTCATTTGTAAAGTGGAAGTAAACTCTCTTAGTTCGACAATTAATAGTGGCATAGCAAAAAGCTAACCAATCCATACCCATTATAACGTCAAATTACACCATTTTAAGCTCAATAAGGTCAGCCAATGTGTCTCGATTACAAACAGTTACTATGCAGTCATGATATACTTTTCTAGCTATAATAAATTTATCGATTGGCATGGACACTTCAAATGGTTTGTTTAATAATTTAGGTGTCCTCTTAAGCCTTCCAGCAACTAGTGGGGTAATGTATAATAGTGTAGAACCGGGGTGAATTAATGCATATACATTATGTGAAAAGATGGATAATGTACCTGTGACCACATCAGGTGAAGTTTACTAATTTTGTCGACTCTCCAGAGCATAGGTGCGATTCTGGACTCCACTAGAACTAGCTGCCCCTCTTACACCTCTACCATGACATATAGGTGCTTGTTGTCCCCTGTCTACCGGAGGAATTGATGATGATAATGCCACAGCTGATCTGGTAGGTTGTGCTGTATCACCTGTTCTTCTATTCGAGAAATATCTTGCTATATGCCCTGGTGTGCCATACCAATAACAAACATTTGTCCCAACATGACATACCCCTGGGTGACTTCTTCCATACTGTCTACAAGGCTGCATAGTAGTCATTTGCTGGCCTGTAGAATACCCCGCTGTTCGAGTACCTTGCCCTTCACTTCTTTGACCCAATTGATTTCTTCTGGAACCTTGAAATTGTGATGGAGCAATGGCTACAGTGTTGGAGGATGATGGCCTAGGCGGTCTGTTAGAAAATTAAGGTCTAAGATCACTTTAAGAAGGCGTATAGGGGCATACCTGGACAAGAATTAAATTGGAGACTATACTCCCTAACGCTCATATTCCCTTGGTGAAGGTTCAGGAACTGATCTGCATGGGCCTCCTGAATCTCTAGTGGCAAGTAGTGATCAAGGAATGCCTCTTTGAACTCTTTCCAGGTAGTTGGAGGTGCATCTATACCCTTAGAATGCTTCCAGGCCTCATACCACAATATATCCACACCCTTCAGCCTATACGTCACCAACTCAACAACTTCTGTACCACCAACGTGCATGACATCTAAGGTGCGCTGTATCTGATCAGCACTGTAGTATCAACAGGTGGTTCTGGGGGAATTTCGATACTCTCGGGTTCATTAGGAGCTGAGGGAGTTGGAGATTTCTGTGATAGAGACTCATCTTGAGCCTTATTCTGTTACCTCCCCTGATTGGCTAAGCCAACCACCATTCTGCCTTCCCTTTACCTTCGTTCTTCCTAGTTTCTGGCATACTTACTGTACAAAATAATTTAGGAGTTAGACATAATCTACCTATTACACTTGGCTCTATGGCATGATCTAAAGAATGAATAGAAAGTAATGACTCCTAGATGCTATGTAGCCTCCTGCTTATAAATGTGGTGCACAACACATCGATAAACAAGACTCTACATAGGCACGGCTTTGTAGACTCCCTAGGATGACCTGCTCTGATACCACTTCTGTCACGTCCCAAATTTTATTAAGGCGGACCAGCACCCATTGCTGATAAGGCTCGGGAGAACCAAACTATGTCTATGCGCTTTCTGTACATATTAAAATGTGTTCTATACTCATTATGCCTTTGGGGAAGTAAACAGTAACAATAAGCTCAAATGGAATGCATATGTCTAAGCCATTGGGGCCACATTGCCTAAAGTATGTGATATGACCAAACTTTAATTTATATAGTCTACAAAGCTTCTAGATACTGATGAGAATCTGATAAGGGTCAGGACAGGCCCCACTTCAACTAACTGTACAATACAAAAATATAAGTTCTAGACATGCAAAGCTCCGAAGCAACTTGGAGCTTAGTAACCACAGCTGGATGTCCTGTACTCCTATTGGGGTGATCTACTAGCACATGTACCTGCAACATGAAATGCAGGTCCCCCGTAAGGGATGTCAGTGCGAAATAATGTACTAGGGTAAACTGTGTCGGGTTCGTTCCTATGCCAAGCTAGTAATCTAGGCCCCCTCGGGCTGTCTCCCGTGATAGGATGGACCCTGGCTAGGTGACTCTCTCACCCTTTGGGCTGCCACCCATCTAACTATAAATACTATACAATCTCTTTAATTTACCTTTGAGATGATCTTTTGGTGGTCACATTATTGGAGCTGTAGAACTGTGTAATATTAGAGCTATAGAACTTTATATGAAGCATGTGACATATAGATAACTATACAAGACAATATTACACCCAACTTCATATAGAAACAACACCCGGGCAGCAAGTGTGCAACTACAATTTCGAGTATATTTTCCCACTGTTCTGCCTCTAATTGTATTTTCTAATGCACATTAACATCTACACATCATGTATAGCCTAGTTTAGCATCATAACGTATGTATGTAGACTTGAAGGTAACTGGGTATGTATGTAGCTTTGAAAGTGGCTATGTATGACAGCATATAAATACATGAAAGAGTGAAGATACGACATCATAATAGCCTTATAACAGTCCACAAAATAGGACACACAATAATTCTATGCAGCATACAAATGGACAACATAACGTTACATCTTTTCGCTACCTTTCAACGTCGGTAATTCCAAACCTATCCTAACTTTAACCAAGCTGTTCTTCACACCTTTACACATAATATCATCCTTCAAACAGTCTCAGCAAGTTCCAGATTAACAATGAAAAATATGGACCAATAGCTATGTATATATCAGCCCACAAATTCTAATCACACAATTGCGACAACACATAGGACCTTACTGTGGTGGACTGTAAAATCACCCAAACAGCCTGATTATACCTTTGGCAATCTATCCTTTGTTAAGTACATAAGTAATACTTCATAATACAGTAAACCAAGAAGTGAAACAACTTATAATCAACAAGAAAAGTACACAGCAATATCAACAACACATGTTGTCCAGAAATTTCAGCATCAACACAACCAACATACTCTCTTGTTTGTCATGAGAAAATTATACTAAACATATACTTAAGATGTATTACCTTATACTTCAAGATTAGGATTTCCTTCAAGAACACTAGAGGGTTAAGTTGGCTGATCTTTGATGTAAAGAAAGGAGAGAAAAGATTTCTTAAGGAAGCTAAAAATTATCCCAAACGTTAATGAAATGTGTTACTTTTTGGAGTTTTTTTAGAGCTCACTTTGGCCGACTTACTCCTCACTTTTTGACCCCATATTAGCATGTATTAATGATCTGGTGATGCAATAGCTTGGCCATTAGAATTGGGTCGAAATGGATCTCCAACTTGATGGACTTGGGCTGCCTAGCTCCCAATCCCTTTTCACTTACTTTAGGCCCAATTAGTCAAATGAATTAGAATGTAGTTGGGCCCTTTTCATTCTTCATGTTGTGCTGTAAATGAAACCCACTTATGGTACTAAAACATGGGCCAAACATACCCCTTAACTCGAACTTTATTTGTAATTGGAATTAGACAATTTCGACATTGGGTCTCGTCTCCGTTTTACTCGCAAGTTCAAGCCAAGCAAGTAGCTGACTCACCTGCTAGCTTCCTAAGTTCCACAAGCACCTCAATTGTTTTCCTTTATTTAGGGTCTTAATCCTCTTAATTCGACATAAAACATGTATATATTCAACTTTCTCAAACTTTATATACACATGACGCCCTTTAACGCGAGATGCAAACACTTTTAAAATTGACACTAATTGAAAGTCCATATCATGTTTCATGTGTTTAGTACAAATACTTATAGTGTGTGTGGGGTGTTACAGTAAAATATTCATCACAATATTTCATGAAAGCATCTCATATCATTGAAATAGTCCATTTACTTTAGCTTTTCATATAGTGTGGGTAGACATTCCCACCTTAACATCATCATCATAAGCTTTAGGGTCTTAATCACCGTCTTTATCACAACATCATTATATTATTATCATAGCTTCATCATCATTATCATAAAATATGCTTTTACATACTTGAGATCATAGTCATGAAAATTCATAGCTTTATCATAAGAGACTAAGGCTAGGTGTAGGTCCATGAACAATTGAGTCAAAATCATGTAGTTGGATTAAATTCATAGAGGAACAACAATTAAAATCAATTTGGATCATTAATAAAGGAACTCACATCAAATCACTAAGCCCTAATCATGCATACTTGAAATCATATACTTTGACTTGAAAATTATATAATTCTTCATAATTCATACATCAATAGGTATAACAACTATGGAATATTCATAATTCATGTATTGGAAATCATAACATAAAAACCTATAGGAAATCATCATGAAACTTTGATAAAAAGAAAATTTTAGATTGGGTTTCATGGATGAAACTACTCCATGAATGAAATTGTACATACCTGAAGTGAGATCCTCAAGAATTGCAGTAGAAAACCCTTGAAATTCTTAGCAAAGCTTGGAACCCCTACTTCAATGGACTCCTTATTCTAGAGAGAAAAATATTTGAGAACCTTTGAGAGAATTATGAGAGGGAAAAGACATAAATCCCCCCCTAAAGTTGTCCCAAAAAGTCATTTACACACTTTAACTATTTAAGTGACCTATTACACACCTATACTATTCAAAATTGAAACTTTTTAACCACTAAAAGTATAACACCACCTCACAGCATGTGGTGTATTACACTTGCTGCCATGTCAGTGCCACATCAGTGCTACTTTAGCGCCACATCACGAGTCATAATTTTTTATATCATTTTTGTTTTCTTTTCTTTAATAATTAGTTTTTCATTTATTAAATGTATTTTATACTTATAAATTCTTAATTAATTATTAAAGTTTTATAATAATTACATCTTCTTTCAGCAATAGATGTAAAAACATGAACAACAATGGTGCATTTTCTATTAAAGCATGATTTTAAAATTTTAAAGCCGGAGATCTTCAAATCTTATAAAATCGACACTCTTCCCAAGGCTTCTCCACCTTCACCAGCCAAATCGGCTAGTCCACCAACAACAAGTCCCAAAGCTCCACCACCATCAACGGCGCCCAAAAATTTTTTCGTTCCAAAATGTATCACAAGAACGTTCTTCATTTTCTTCCTTTAATTGTCCATAGAAACAAAGGTTCAATTATATTACTTCATTGTGAGAAATTTATTGCAAATATTTTTTAGATCTGAACATATAAATATTTTTTATTTTTCTATGTTCTTCTTGTTAGATGTATTTTTCAGATCTGGCTGTAATCATTTATGCTATATCAGAGAAATAAATTGGTGATAATCTACTCTGATTTAAACTATTGTAGCAAATCCTAAACCACCTCCTCGCTGGTTTTTCAAGATCGCCGGTGACTGCTTTATTTTTTTTGGGTCAAAAAAATCAGTGCTAATAGAGTTGATGTGCCAAATTATATATTTTTCCCTTTTTTAAAATATTCATGTAATATTTACTAAGTAATATTTTTTACATGTGAAAAAGATGAGGATGGTGGGGTGTGAAGAAGCTGAGATGCGGGGGAGGGGGTGTAAGGGGTATTTTAATTTATTTTTACTTTAAAAATTCTTCTGACGTGCCTATTTTTTTATTTCTTATTTTTTTAATTTTGCCATGTCAGTTTTAAGGGTTAAAAAGTTTCACTTTTGAATAGTGTAAGTGTGTAATAGGTCACTTAAATAGTTAAAGTGTGTAAATGACTTTTCGGGATAACTTTGAGGGAAAATTTATGTCTTTTCCCAATTATGAGGATGAATAAATTAGAATAAGTTAGGAATAGAATTTATAGGGTTTGAGTCAGTTAAGTTGGTTAGGAGGGTCAAAATGACGTAGTTTAGGAGTTCAATGAATTGAAAATGTCAAAAACACCTTTCATTAAAATCTGTCAGAGCCAACCATAAGAACACATCCAAGGGCCGTGGTTCAATCATATGGCTCATGCCTTGGCTCTTAGAACTTGTGCCATCAAAAGTTGAGCTACTAGAATTGTCACTTCTCAAAATACAAACATTCAAGACAACCCATTGTTCTTTTTACGTGTCATACATCACTCCATACAGTTATTTCAGATTTAAAAAAATTTTCATCTTTTAGAGGTCTTTTCGATGATGTAAACCATGGATCATGGTTCCATTGATGGCCCCAACTATTAATTGTAAGTCATCTTCTAGAAATTCCACAATTTCTAATTTCTTTGAACTTAATCCACGAAACCTTCCTACAATCCACGAATTCTTCGACGAGCCATAGACTGCTTCGTATGGTCAACTCAGTGCCAAAATTCCTTAACTTTCAATTTTCAAGACCATGAACATAAGAGGTGTTACATAATCACACTACATTTAAGTATTTCTATATATGGGATTACTCCTACCAGGCTAAAGAGACTCTTTCACAAGCTTTGGCAGTATCCAACTTACAGGGAACAACTGACTCTGCATTGTATGTTGATTTCGGAACCATAAATCATATGACCAACAACATACGTAACCTATTTGATCTTTGAACTTACTATAGAACTGATGAAATAATTGTAGATGATGGATCACATTTAAATATTACACATGTTGAAAACACTACAAAATCAGGAATGACAATTAAAAAAATATTAGTAGTACCTAGGTTAAATAGGAACCTATTATCTGTTAGCAAGCTTGCTAAGGACAACTCGTGTACACTTGAGTTTGATCAATCTGATTTTGTTGTCAAGGAAAAGAAGTCAAGGAAACAACTAGCTAGGGGATCTAAGAAGAAAAGACTCTATACACTGAAAGATAATGACATCTTTGCCATGAAAACATCTTCAAATTGGAAGAAGGCATATCAAATTTGGCATGCTAGATTAGGAAACCCCAGTTTAAAGTCTTTATAATCTTTGAATAAAAATGTTTTTATAGATGTTGAAAGCTGGAATAAAGTGGCTACTGTATGTACTAGCTGCTAGTTATAAAGAGTTGTAAATTTCTTTTGCATTGAGAAGTAAAATTAAGAAAGAACCCTTAGTTAAAATTCATTGTGACCTATGAGGTCCAACACCTATTGCATCTTCTCAACTAGGGTGTTAATGGTTCGATTTAGATCGGTTATTGGTTAAAATCATAACTACTAAAGTTATTATACACGAATAAAGTGATTTAGTTGAACAATACTAAAGTAATTATATACTAAAGATCAAATCTTCATAAAAAAATCAAGCTCAACAACCAAATAACTACTTGGGGAAGGTGGTACAAGAAAATCATATTCTAAAATACTAACAAGCGTATTTTCAAATATAAATGGTAAGTTAAAGATTTAAATTAATTAAAATATAACAAAATATTTATATATTATTTATGAATATTATATAAACTATTATAAAATTTATATATATAATGATTTGGTTCGGTTTGGTTATTTTTACGGATTTTTTTAGTAAAACCAAAACCAAACCAAATAGTATCGATTTTCAAAGTTTAAAAATCAAATTTAACCAAATCAAATCATAAATCAGATTTTTAAATCGGTTTAGTTCGGATTACGATTCAGTTTGGTTGTTTAACCATAACCATGAACTTAACATATTAAATACTATGTATTAGTTGTTGATTATAGTACAAGGTAAACTTGGTTGTATCCAATTCGAATGAAATCAAAAGTTTTTGAAGTTGTCTCAAGTTTCAAAGATGATTGAAAAATAGTTCTCCAAACCAATTAAGATTTTCTAGTGTGATGATGGTGGTGAATTCATCATTAATGTGTTTATTAAGCATTTAGAAACTTGTGGCATTATAAGACAAATGTCTCGCCCTAATACTTCTGAACAAAATGAAATTTCTGAAAGAAAGTGTTAGCATATAATAAAAATAGGGTAACACTACTTTTTCATCTAAACTGCCCTTGTTCTTTTGGGTAAAAGTCTTGCTCACTGATGTGTTCCTAATAAATAGACTTACTAAAAGTAAATATGTATGTATTTTCAAAAGATTATTATTTTCTTGACAAAATCTTATGTCACTTGTCCATTTGCATGTAAGTTTTTGGACAAGTGGCTTGACACTTGTCATAAGAGAAGCTCTTCTATTTGCCTATAAATTGGTTTCTTTTTTCAAAAAACTTAAAAATAACAACTCAATGTTATTGGTTTCTCTCTCTCCCACACTGTATCCCTCTCCCCCATTTAACTATTATTTTAATTATGAATTTGTCAGTTTATGAATTTCTTTTTTTCTTAATTTTCTGATGATATTTAATTTAATTTATTGATTCCTACATCCTCTATTTAAATATAGAAAGAATATTTAACCCTGGAAAAATATTTCATACCATTGAAATAGTTTCTTAGGACAGTGCCTAGCACGATTCAAGTGTTTATTTTAAACTACTTAAAATATTATAATGGTAGTAATTTTCACTTAAATATTATTGTAGTAATATCCTTTTAATTTTTAATAGTTTATATTTTGGTAAATATCAAGTTATATTATTATTGTGATATTATTATAATTATTCACAATTTTCCCACCAAACTGAGAAACTATGACAAATAATTCTACTCTTGAAACTATTTTTGATACTATAAATATTGATACTAGTCCTTCTACATCTGTTTCGGTTCTACTAAGCCTTTTCTTGATGTGTCAAACATTAAAATTTTTGCAAGTAAAAATTTTAAAAGATGACAAGAACATATTTTCTGATTACTTGATGTTCATGGCGTTGCAAATACTTTATTAAATCCACAACCAAGTGCTAAAAGTGATGATACAATTTTGGAATTATGGTAATACGCCAATAAGGTATGTCGCTGTAAGGACTTGGACTTTGTATGGTCATAACGGTGCTTCAAATTTGGTTTTGAAAAATTTTGAACCAAGGTGACATCTTATGGGCACCTTCACGGGTTATATAGAGGGGCCTTGAGGTGACCCTTGGCCTTGTATAACAAGTATTGGCCTTAGCTTAGAGTTTAAGATCAAGGCATATACCACATGGACCCCATATGGTTTGTGTGGCACTTTGTGGACTGTGGGGTGGCTAGTACGGGTGGTCTTTGCCTTGAATACCTCATTTTGGCCGAGGCTTGGACTACATAAACCTCTCACGGACTGTATAACCCCTTAACGGTCTGTATGGACCTCAGTATGGGCGTTGGTATGAAAATTTTCTAAATAAGGAATCACCATCTCTGAACTTTGTCAGTGAGAAATTTCCTAAGTATGGCACCATGGAATGGCACAATTCCATATGCCTTGGTACAGACCGTGAGACCCTCCCATGGGACCCCTAACAACAATTTTTATTTTGTTTCGTTAATGGCATTCTCACAATTATGCTTATTCCTAAGGGTCTTTTGTGACTTTCTATGCTATCCTATGATATTCAAATGACCTGTGCTCTTCTCCTCTAATTCAAATTCATTCTCACACTTAGAATTATATTCAAGCTCACTCTTAAGGACTCCTCCCAACAACTCTAACGAAGGCTTAGCTTGGGAATTAAGGAAAGACTCTCTTCTTCATCAAATTTCTTCATATTTCTTCTTGGTTAACTAAGGTATGTGAGATTGATTCATAGTCTCTTTCAATCATAAAGACCCCAAACTCTTTTCACTTGATTTTCATAAAATTTAGCTTACTCTAAATATGATTTTTTTAAAGATTATTATTTATTTGATTCAGTTGAGATATGTGCAATGTTGTATTGTTGATTTTAAAATGATTTAAGCTCTAATATAATGAATTGCATTGAAAATATGAACATTTAATATGCATGTCCCCTTTAAAGTTTGATTTAGACATGAGTGATCTAAAATGTGATTTGAATATGAATTTTACTTATGGATTTACTTGAATTTCATGTTGAATTGTTTATGAGTATTATGATATTATGGTGTAGAAGATCCTAAGTCCCTGTTTACCATTATAGTGTGAGTCCTACTTTCTCGTCCCTTATAACTATGTGTTTATTGTTTTTTATAAGTTTCCAAACTGATGATGTGATTATGGATTCTATGAGGCTTGTTTGAGGACTCTTGAGTTCCCATTCTCTATGTCACTCCTAGACCCTAGGCCCGAGTTATGACAAGCTTGGTATTACAACACTAGGTTTATAAATGATCCTTAGATCTAATATGCCTTGTCAAATAGAGTCATATTCATGGGTGTGAAGTGCACCGTGCCTTTGAGTGGGAGGCTATAATGACATTCTAGGAATTGTCTTACTTCTTCATGTCTTATATCGTGCTTTGGACCATATATTAAGGTTTGCTAATTCTGATGATGTCCTTGCTACATTACAAAAGATGCCTCTATGAAGAGCTCCCCTGCTAAGACCGGCCCTAGTTGATTAGGACCAAGTTCCTCAAGGTCCTATGGAAGAACCAATCACTAATGGTGAATTCTGTACTGCTATTACTATGCTTGCCCATGTGGTGACTACCCAGGCTAGACAGGCTAATCTTCCTCCTTATGATCCTACTCTGGCTGCTAGAGTGAGAGATTTTATCAGGATAAATCCTTCGGAGTTTTATGGATCAAAGGCTGATGAAGATGTTTAAGAGTTCATTTATGAGCTCTCTAAGATGTTGACTGTCATGGGAGTGACTTCTGAGGAGAAAGTTGAGTTAGCTGCTTATTAATTGAAAGATGTTGCTCAAGTATAGTACACTCAATGGTTGATGGAGAGGGTTTATGGTAATGGAGTTAATTAGGAAGAGTTCAAGTTTGCATTTCTAGATCATTTCTTTCCTCTTGAACTTAAGGAAGCTAAGTTGACAAAATTTATCAACCTTAAATAAGGTGACATGAGTGTAAGGGACTATGCCCTCAAGTTTAGAAAACTCTCTAAGTATGCTCCCATGCATGTGGCTGACCCCCGTGCAAGAATGCACAAGTTTATTTTTGGGATTATGATTTGGTTGTGAAAGAATGTCATATGACTATGCTTATTTTGGATATGTATATCTAGGCTCATGACATATGCTAAACATATTTAAGGGGAAAAACTCAAGGAGAAGAGGGTGCAGAATTCTAAGAGGGCCTATTATGATGGTGGGTTCTCCAACTCCATAAGTGGTGGTGGTTATGCTTTCTTCCAATAAGGCTAACGTTCTAATGTAAGTTTGCCAATCCTAGGGTGACTCTTCGCAAGGCACAGGTTGAAGGTGGACCATTGCCTCTATGATGTGACAAGTGTGGAATGATTAACTTCAGGAAGTCCCTATGGGGTTCGAGTGCTTGCTATTGGTGTGGCGAGATGGGACACAAGCTTTCTGATTGCCCAAGAGATCCATAAGGTAGTACCCCTAGAAATAATTGGTTCTATGCTTTGCATGCTCGACAGGAAGTAGAGGAAGCTCCAGATATTGTAACTGGTATGTTAAAAGTCTTTGATGTTAATATTTATGCTTTGCTTGATATAGGTGAAAATTTATCTTTTGTGACTCCTCTTTTGGTTTTTAAGTTTGGTTTGAGCCCCAAAATCTTCAGCTAGCCCTTTTCAGTCTATACTCCGGTAGGTGAATCTATTGTTACTCGAAGAGTTTATCGGGGTTGTCGTGTTTCTATTTTACATAAAGTCTTCCTATGTGATCTTGTGGAACTTGAAATGTTTGATTTTGATATTATTCTCAGGATGGATCAGCTGCATGCTTCATATGCCTCTATAGATTGTACAACCTGGAAGGTCAGATTCTAATTCCTGATGGGATCTCTCTTAAATGGAAGGATAGTGACTCTGCTATTAAAGGTTAGTTTATTTCCTACCTTAAGGCCCCAAAGATAATTTCCTAGGGGTGTATATATCATATTGTAAGGGTCAAGGATATGGAGACTGAGTCACCTACTCTTGAATCGGTTCCGGTGGTGAATGAGTTTTTGGATATGTTTCCCAAAGAATTTCCTGATATTCCTCCTAAGAGGAAAGTAGACTTTGGCATAGATCTTCTTTAGGATACTCAACCTATCTATATTCCTCCTTATCGTATGGCACCGACTCAGTTGAAAGAGTTAAATGATCAATTGAAAGACTTATTGGAGAAAGGCTTCATTAGGCCATGTATATTGCCATGGGTGCTCTGATATTATCTATATAAAAGAAAGATGGCTCTCTTCGGATGCGTATTGACTATAGGCAATTCAATAAGGTGACTATCAAGAATAAATACTCATTGCCTTGGATTGATGACTTGTTTGATGAACTTCAAGGGCCACTCATTTCTTAAATATTGACCCCCGTTCTAGTTATCATTAATTGAAGGTTAGGGAGTGTGACATTTCCAAGATGGTTTTTTTAGAGTTGATATATGTACTTTGAATTTCTGGTAATGTCATTTGGTTTGACTAATGCTCTGACTATATTTATGGATCTTATGAATCGGGTGGTCAATCTATTTCTTGATAATTTTATGGTTGTCTTCATTGATGATATCCTTATTTATTCCCAAAGTGAGTGAGAGTATATGGATCATTTGAGGTTGGTTCTTTAGACTTTGAGGGAGAAGCAATTGTATGCTAAGTTAAGCAAATGTGAGTTTTGGTTAGGTGAGATAGATTTTCTTGGTCATGTGGTGTCCGGTGATTTGACCTGAAGAAGACTGAAGCCGTGAAGAATTGACCTAGACTATTGACTCCTTCAGATATTCAATATGAGGTTTGTTAAAGGTTTCTCATCTATTGCATCTCTATTGACCAAGTTGGCTCAAAAGAAGGTGTTTGTACAATCGGATGTATGTGAGAAGAGTTTTCAGACTTTGAAAGATTGGCTTATATCGGCTCCAGTTTTGATTCTACCAGATGGCTTGGATGGGTTTGTAGTATATTGTGATGCTTCTTAGATTAGGTTAGGTGGTGTGCTTGTTCAATATGGTAAGGTAATAGCTCATGCATCAAGGCAATTGCAGGTGCATAAGCGTAATTAGCGTGATTACCCGATTCATGATCTTGAGTTAGCAGCGGTGGTGTTTGCCTTGAAGATTTAGAGATATTATTTATATGGGATATATGTTGATATTTTCACTGATCATAATAGTTTGCAATATGTGTTCACCCAAAGGGATCTTAACTTAAGGCAAATGAGGTGGTTAGAACTTCTTAAGGACTACGACATGAGTGTTTAATACCATCTCGACAAGATAAATATTATAACCGACACTCTTAGTAGACTATCTATGGGAAGTGTGGCTCATATTGATGAGGGAAAATTGAGTTGGTAATAGATGTTCACCATTTGCATAGATAGGGTGTTAGATTGGATGACTCTAATAATGGTGGTATTCATGTTCAAAATGGGGCTGAATTTTCTATGGTTGTTGATGTCAAGGCTAAGCAAGATCTAGACCTATCAATTGTTGAGTTGAAGAAGTTGGTTGTTGAAAAGAAGATAGAGGTTTTCTTCCAAGGGGGAGATCATGTGCTTAGGTGTAAATATCTGTTGTGTGTCCCGGATATTGATGATCTTAGAAGGGTAATCATGAGTGAAATCCATAACTCTCATTATTCTATTCACCACAGATCTACTAAAATTTACCGAGATTTAAGGAAAGTGTATTGGTGGTGTGGTATGAAAAAGGTATAGCCAAGTTTGTGTCTGAATGTCTTAATTGTCAATAAGTGAAGGTAGCACATCAAAGGACTGATGGTTTCGCTCAAGATATTAAGATTCCTACTTTAAAATGGGAAGATGTCAATATGGATTTTATGGTCGGGTTGCCTTGGACTCGAAAGCATTTTGATTTGATTTGGATTATTATTGATTGGATGACTGAATTGGCTCATTTCTTACCGGTCAAGGCTACCTTCAATGCCGAGGATTATGCAAGGTTGTATATCCAAGAGTTGGTGAGGTTTCATGGTGTACCTAGGTCTATCATATCAAATCATGGCACTTACTTCTCACTTTTGGAGATCATTTCAAAGAGAACTTGGTACTAAGGTGAAGTTAAGTACCACTTTTCATCCTTAGACCGGTGGACAAGCTAAAAGGACCATTCAAACTTTAGAGGACATATTGAGGGCTTGTTGTTAGAATTCAAGGGTAATTGGGATGATCATCTACTACTCATTGAGTTTGCTTATAACAGTAGCTTCCATGCTAGCATTGGTATGACTCTGTTCTAGGCTTTGTATGGTAGGAGATGTAGATCTCCGGTAAGGTGGTTTAAGTTAGGAGAGATGGCTTTGATTGGCCCGGATTTAGTGTTAGAGGCTATAGAGAAGGTGAAGTTGATAAAAGAGAGGTTGAAAATGGCTCAAAGTCGCGAAAAGTCCTATTAAGATGTTAGGAAGAGGGATCTTGAGTTTCATGGTAGTGATTAGGTGTATGTGAAGGTCTCACCTATAAAGGGTGTAATGCATTTTGGCAAGAAGGGCAAGAATTGGTGAGGTTTCATGGTGTACCTAGGTCTATCATATCAAATCATGGCACTTACTTCTCACTTTTGGAGATCATTTCAAAGAGAACTTGGTACTAAGGTGAAGTTAAGTACCACTTTTCATCCTTAGACCGGTGGACAAGCTAAAAGGACCATTCAAACTTTAGAGGACATATTGAGGGCTTGTTGTTAGAATTCAAGGGTAATTGGGATGATCATCTACTACTCATTGAGTTTGCTTATAACAGTAGCTTCCATGCTAGCATTGGTATGACTCTGTTCTAGGCTTTGTATGGTAGGAGATGTAGATCTCCGGTAAGGTGGTTTAAGTTAGGAGAGATGGCTTTGATTGGCCCGGATTTAGTGTTAGAGGCTATAGAGAAGGTGAAGTTGATAAAAGAGAGGTTGAAAATGGCTCAAAGTCGCGAAAAGTCCTATTAAGATGTTAGGAAGAGGGATCTTGAGTTTCATGGTAGTGATTAGGTGTATGTGAAGGTCTCACCTATAAAGGGTGTAATGCATTTTGGCAAGAAGGGCAAGTTAAGTCCCCGGTATGTAGTTCCTATGAGATTGTCGAGCAGATTGGGAATGTCATTTATAGGTTGGATTTGCCTCTAATTTTCCATATGTCTATGTTGAGGAAATTGATTGGTGATCCTAGTACCATTGTACCTTTGTAAGGTGTTGAGGTTGAGGAGAACTTGTGTTTTGAGGAAGTCCAGGTTGATATCTTGGATAGGCAAGTGAAGCAATTTAGTCACAAGGATGTGGCTTCGGTTAAGGTGCTCTGGAGAAATCAACATTGGAGAGTGCTACATCGGAGGTGGAGATGGATATGATGAAATGATATCACCATCTTATCCAATCTAAGGTATTAGTTTATTCCTATTCCAACCAGTCCTAATTTTTCACTCTTACGTTTCATGATATGACATGCATACATGTGCATGAAAATGATTTGAAAGTATTTTGAATGATTTAAAAATGTTTTGATATGAGCTTTAATGTCTTTATGATTGTCAAGTGATGAAATATGCATTTTATCTTATGTTTGGATGTTTCATGTTTAAGTCAAGCCTTTCAATCCTTGTTCTAGCACATTCGAGGATGAAATTCCCAAGGGGGAAATGTGACCTTACGGTGTTTGGAATTTGGTACTGGAAATTTTTGACAAAGGTGACACCTTATGGGCACCTCCACGGGCCGTGTGACTCACGACGGGCTATGTGGAGGGGTCTTGAGGTGATCTTTTACCTTGTGTAATAAGTGTGGCCTTAACTCTAAGTTTAAGACCAAGGCACACACAACATGAACCCCACACAATCTGTGTTGCACTTTATGGACCGTGTGGTGGATTGTGTGGGTGGCTTTGGCCTTGAAAACCATATTTTGGCTAAGGCTTGGACCGATAAACCTCTCATGGATTGTATAACCCTTCCACAGTCCATATGGGCCTCCGTATGGGCATTGGTGTTGAAATTTTCTAAGCATGGAATCACTATCGCAAAACTTTGTCAATGAGAAATTTCATAAGTATGGCACCACGGAAGGGCACACAGTCCATGTGCCTTGGAATGGACCATGAGACCCTCCTATGGGACCCCTGGCAATAATTTTTATTCCATTTCATTAATGGCATTCTCATAATTATGGCTACTCCGAAGGTATTTTGGGACTTTTTATGTCATCCTAAGACATTCAAATGACTTATACTCTTCTTCTCTTATTCAAATTCATTCTCACACTTAGAATTATATTCAAGCTCACACCTAGGGCCTAGACGTGACCAACGAATAGGAAACTCGAAGGAAGCCCAAACAAGCCTCATAGCATATCATTACACATCCTTGCTTACGGAAGCAACTAAAATGATAATTAGAAATAAGCATAAACAAGGGGATTGGGACTAAGGATAAACCTTCATATAATAACATCAAGAAATAAGAGGGTCAAGACTCATAACATAGATACATAACATGTCCAACAAAACCTCGACTACATAGATAAGACCAGGGGCCAAGACAAGCAACCGGGCTCACCCTCATAGTAAATACATAACCAAAAGAAAGATAGTCTTAATACATAGCAAGAGTTCATAAGCAATGTCCTCGAAGTGGAGGACTCACCAACAAGTTTGTAGGACAATCGAACTAGCCAGGTGGAGGAGGAGGATGATCAATCAGTGCTCGGTTCCTACATGGTCACATCATGTAGGCATAGAGTATGTGTTAGTATGTTTGAATATACTAAGTATGTAGGATGAAATGCAATAAGAGATAGGCAACATAGATAAAATGCATAATCATAGGCAATGAATAACATACTAATAATATAACATGTATGAATGATACTTGAAGTAAAATATTCTTATATAGAACATAACATATGTGTAAGAAAAGACCATTAAACTATTGGTGGATCATCATACCCTACCACCCTTGGTGATTGAGGTACAAACCCTGTCAATAGGTGGGTGGATCGTCGTACCTTACCACTCATGGTGCCGGAGTACAAACCCCTCGATAGGTTGTTAGATCATTGCACCCTACCACCCGTGGTGCCAAATTACAAATCCCCTGATAGGTTGATGGGTACAAACCCCCAACAAGGTTGATGGATAGTTATACCCTACCACCCGTATTTCCAGAGTACAAACCTCCCGATAGGTTATCAAGGTACAAACCCCTTGATGATGTTACCCGGTGCGCAACCCCCGAGTAGGGCATGGTCATATTCCAATATATATAGAGAATACCATACACATACATTCACTTCATCATCATATAGTCCTCATACACATTTCATCATCATATCATCATCATATCATTATCATATAGTCATTCAATTCATAAGACATACATTGGACCTTCAATTCCTCAAGAAGCCATAACCGGACATTTTATCAAACACTTAGAGAGTGTGTAGTGCTAGTGTAAAATCATGCAATTCAATAGTGGAATCATGCTAGAAAATTTAATTTAAAACCTTCAATAGATACTTGGTAACACCCTCAAGCAATATACATCAAAATACTTTATCAAATCTTACAATAGACCTTGGTTGTATAGCTCAAAACATAGCAAAACAGTCACAATTTCATAAATCTCAACATAATGTGCAGTGATTTTCATAATAAATAAGACCTATGAGTAAATCATCTTTAAATCATACAAATTAGGGTAAAAGGAACTTGGGTATCATGGGTGAAAGGAACCCATGAAAGAAACACACATACTTTAACTTTGGAGAGGAACTTGATGAAGATCGAAGATGGAGACTTGAAGCTTGAGAGGAAATCCTTAGATCCAAAAAGGGTCTTGAGACTTGAATTTAGGAGTAAAATACTTGGTTAAGTGTTTTAATGAGTATTGGAAAATGTTTAGAATGATGTGAGGGTGAAAAATGGCTAAGTATAGGTATTTTCATATTTGGGAACACTTAGGCCCAAGACTCAAAAGTCTTGGACCGCAAGAAAAATAATTAGGCAGAATTTACACAGGTCCACATTGCAGACCTATCACAGAGACCAAGTTTACACATGTCCGTGACAGTTGTGCGTCGCGGCATTATCACAGACGAATTCTGGAAATTGAAATTTTAGAAATTTGAAATTATAATTTGATTGCTCTAAAATTGGGGTCAGTTCCATTTTCCACTCAAAATGACCCTTGATCAAGAATATGAAGTCGTATTTTTGATATCATGCACGAATTTTTAGATAATGGAAATTATGATTTTGGACACTTTCGAGGCACATTTTTGGGGTTTTTACAACAAAATTCATGTTAATTTCCTCCGACTTTCAAGTAGGAATCTCTATATCTTGGGTTAGGCCACCCGACCATTGATTCTCGGCTTTGACTTGTTGGTAATTATGGCATCCAGACATGAACTTATCAATATTCCTTTTCATACCACTCTACCAAAATACTTCCCTTAAATCCTTATACATTTTTGTAGAATTGGGGTGAATAGAATAGGAAGAATTAGGAGCCTCATCAAGAATCTTCTCTCTCAAGCCATCCGCACTAGGCACACACAACCTGTACCTAAGGGTACCATCTCCCCCTTGGGAGAAAACCTCCACTTTGCCCTCTCTCACAGAGGCCTTGAATTCTAACAAGGAGGGATCAAGATCTTGCTTTGGTTTTACCTCATCAACCAAGGAAGATTTTGAACCACCAACAGCCATAATACCACAATTATTAACCTATTCTAACCTAACTCCCAATCTAGCCAACTGATGAACCTCTCTAGCCACCTCTTGGCTCATACAAATAATGACGCCAAATTTTCAAAGCAAATACCACGGCGGCCAATCCAAGATCATAAGTAGGATAATTATTTTTATGCACCTTAAGTTGCCTAGATGCATAAGCTATCACATTACCATTTTGCATCAATACACAACCCAAAATAATCCGAGAGGCATCACAAAGAACTACAAACCCTTCCGGTAGAGACAAGATAGGAGCAGACACAAACTTATCCTTCAAGGTTTGTAAACTCTTTTCACACTCATTGGTTCATACAAACTTAGTCTTCTTTTGAGTCAACTTAGTCATGGGAGAAGCAATAGAAGAGGACCTATTCACAGACCTTCGGTAGTAACCCGCGAAGCCCAAGAAGCTTCTAATGTTCGATAGGGTCAATGGTCTAGGCTAATTTCTAATCACATCCATCTTTTTAGGATCCACTTTAATACCATCCCCGACACCACATGACCTAGAAAGGCAACCTCTTTCAACCGAAATTCATATTTTTCATACTTGACATACACCTTTTCTTCCCTCAAACTTTGAAGCACTACCCTCAAATAAGCCACATGCTCCTCCTCACTATGAGAATAGATCAAAATATCATCAATGAAAATCATCACGAACAAATCAAGTTGTGTTTAAAGACCTTATTCATAAGACCCATGAAGTTAGTCAGTGCAATGGTCAATCCAAAAGATATAACCACGAATTCATAGTGCCGTACCTAGTCTAGAAGGCTGTCTTGGGAATGCCACACTCCCTCACCTTCACTTGATGGTACAAGGACCGAGGATCAATCTTAGAGAAGTGACTAGCCCCTTGAAGTTGGTCAAACAAATCATCAATCCTTGGTAGATGATACTTATTCTTTATGGTAACCCTATTAAGTTGCTAGTAGTCAATACACATTCTAAGAGTACTATCTTTCCTCTTCACAAACAACACTGGTTTACCCCAAGGTGATTGGCTAGGCCTAATAAAACCCTTCTCCAACAAATTCTTTAATTGCTCCTTCAACTCCTTTAACCACCGAGGCTATACGATAAGGGGGAATAGAAATAGGTTGAGTGTCAGGGAGGAGATCTATGCTAAAATCTATTTCTCTTTTGGGAGGGACACTGAGAAGGTCATTTGAAAAGACATCTAGGAACTCGTTAACCACCAGGACTGACTCTATAGGAAGAACTTTGGACTCAACATCTCTAACCCTCACAAGATGATAAAGACACTCCTTAGAGATCAAATTTTGGGCTTTATGTAAGAGATGAACCTACCCTTAACCATAATATCATGACTCTCCCTCTCGAGGATGGGTTCATTTGGGAATCATAATTTGACCCTATGGGTTTTACAATTAATAGAGATATAATATGTATGCAACTAATCCATCCCAAGAATAACATCGAAATCGACCATATCCAACTCAACATGACCACACGGCAATATTTTATACAAGATCCAAATGGAACAATTTTCATATACCTTTCTAGCAACAATAGATGCACCAATAGGAGTAGACACCTCATAAGACTCACACAATGATTTGGGTTTAACATGAAACTTTTTGGAAACAAAAAGAGTAAAAAAAAGAGTGGCACCCGGGCCTATCAATGCATACACATCAAAATCAAAGACTTTTAACATACTGATGATGACATCGGGAACCTCATTAACCCCTTGCCTCTCATGAAGAGCATAGAATCAATTGTGCCTTGGGAAACCACCTTGTTGGCCTCCTCTCCCCAAAGGAACCGCATTAGCACCCTGGCCTTGAGGACGAATATCTTTACCCTTATTGCGATTATGTAGACAATCTATCACCTTATGTCCCGCTTCACCATAACTAAAACAAGTATTGGTGTCCTTCAAACATGGGCCTCTATGACCCCTACCATATTTTAGACACATAGCATTAGACATTACACCACCATCACCTTGGACCCTTGGGTAGTCATTGGCGAATCTTCTATTAGGAGCATGAGAAGACCTTTGAACTTGATGAAAATGACCACCCTTGGGAGTTTTGAACTTGATGAAAATGACCACCCTTGGGAGTTTTGAACTTACCATAAAAACGGGCCCTCTTGGCCTTATGACCCCTTCTCTTCCTCAATTTCTCCCTCTTTAATTATTAGCCATAAGTCATTGAGTAGGATAAATCCATGTCACTAATCAACATAGCAGCCCAGCACTCCTCATTTACCAAATCGAATACACCCATGACAAACTTATTCATCCTAGATCTTGGATCGGCTACCAATTGGGGGAGTATATTTTGAGAGTTGGTTGAACTTGAGGACATACTCCTTCACACTCATAGATCCTTGCTTTAAATTCATAAACTCTATCATTTTGGCCTCGCTAAGCTCAAGAGGAAAGAATTGGTTGAGGAAAGTCACCTTAAACTTCTCCCATGGAATCACATTATCGTTTCCCTTCTCCTCCTTCCATTGACTATACCATATTTAGGCCACCCCTTGAGTTGGTAAGCCACCAACTTCGCCTTTTTTTTGACCTCACACCTATGATAGACAACACTTTGTATACCTCATCAATAAACTCTTGAGGGTCTTTATCCACTTTAGGTCCATTGAACTCTGGTGGGTTCATCCACATAAAATCCCTTACCTGAGATACTGGAGTAGGAGCATGAATTGCTTGGGCCCCTTGGTTGACTTGGTTAGCCATAGCTTGAGCTGGCAAAGTGAGAGCGTCCCCGAGCCCACCATGAGCTGGTTGTTCCTCGGGTGTGCGGGCTCTTCTTCCTCTTGTGTTAGGAATGATCTAGCGTAGCAATGAAAAATCATTAGGGGGGAACCTTACCTTAACTTATGTAGAATGACATAGAGTAAGAAGAAGGGAAACATTTCCTAAAACATCTTATAGCTTTTTACCCATAGTTGTGGTGCACAACACAATCATGAATTAGATTCTAATCAACATGGTGTGTTGGATGTCGAGGACCATTAACAACCTAGGGCTCTAATACCAAGTTTGTCATGACTCAAGCCTAGGGCCTAGACGTGACACGACAAATGGAGAACCTGAAGGGATCCCAAACAAGCCTCTTATTATATCTTTACACATCCTTGGTCACAAAAGCAATAAAACTACAAATGATAATAGAAATAAAGGTACAAGGGGCTAAGGGAAAACCTTTCATATAATAAAACATTAAAGAGTCAAATAGAGTCAAGCTCAAGCATAATTACATAACTTGTCTAATAACACATCTAAACATAAAACTTAGCAGGGCCAAAGACAAGCGACCGGGCTCACCCTCCTAGTTAAAACATACAATAAAGGAAAAAGAGTCTTTATTAGCATAAGATCAAAGACATTGTCCCCGAAATTAAGGACTCACCAACTTGCTTTGTAGAGATAGCACAAGCCACGTGAATATGAATTTACTTATGTATTTACTTGAATTTCATATTGAATTGTTTATGAGTATTACTTTCACGATCCAAGCCTAGGGCCTATACATGACAAGAGGATAGGGATGATTATGAAGAGCTCTGGTTCTTACATGGTAACATCATGTAGATATAGAGTATGCGTTAGTACATTTGAATATACTAATTATGTAGGATGCAATGCAACAAGAGATAGGCAACATAGTCAAAATGCAATATCATAAGCAATTGGATAGTGTAGTAATAATATGACATGTATGAATGATACTTGAAGTAAAACATGCTTATATAGGACATATTACATGTGAAGGAAGAGACCATCATCATAGACCAAGTATCTTAGTATTTGAAATCCAAGGTAGACCACCCTTTAGAAGTGATTGAGCAATCAACCCCTCAATTGGTTGATGGACATGACCACCCTCCATCGGAAGTGATTGAGGTATCAACCCCTCAATTGGTTAATGGCTTACCACCCCCATCCAAGGTGATTGATTTATCAACCCGTCAATTGATTAAAGGACATGAACACCCTTTGCTATAAGTGATTGAGGTATCAATCCCTCAATTGGTTGATGGCATACCACCCCATCCGAGGTGATTGAGGCATCACCTCTCAATTGCCTATGGTCAACTCATAACACTATAGATTCGTTTCATGATTACAACTCATATATACATTTATTTTATCATCATAAAGTCATTTAACTCATATACTAAGCATTAGGCCTTCAACAACTCAAGAAACCTTAATTTCATTTTATCAAACATTTGGCGGGTGTGAAATGCTAGTGTAAAACCATGCAATTCAAGAGTGAAATCATGTAAGAAAAATAAATCTAAAACCACCCACCAACACTTGGTAATACCCTCATGCAATATACATTAAAACTCCTCATCACATCTCAAAATAGATCATAGATCCATAGCTCAAAATATACTTAAACAATCACACTTTAATGAAACCCCAAAATAGTTTATAGTGAAATTCATAATAAGTAAGATCCATAAGTAATTCATCTTAGAAATATGGAATTCATGTAATAAAGAGGCATTGGCACCATGGGTGAAAGGACCCAATGGTTGAAACCCTCATACCTTTGACATTGAGTTTCTTGAAATAGGGTTGTGAAAGACTTGGAGCTTGGAAATGGGTCTTGAAATCCAAAACTTGTTCTTGAATTTACTTGAATTATTATTGGAGTTTTGATGGAGGCTCTTGAGAGAATTTTAGAGTATATTTGAGATGAGAGTAATGACTTTGATCATTTGGAATAGGATTTAAGTCTTTTGGGGAGGTTAAGATATCATTAGCAGTCCAAAATGATCATTAGAATAAATAAAATTTATGAAAATGCTATTAGTGAAACGGAGGAAAAGCTGGCAAAGTGTTGCAGCACTGAAGGCTTTACTGGTCATGTGGCACTCCACAGGTCATGTGGAGTGCCCGTAAGATGGGACTTAGACAAAAAAATTAGAATTGGAACACTTGGGAAAAAATTATCGTCAACGTTACTTTGACGGGGCCACTTTCACGGGCTGTGTGGTGCTACACGGTCCGTGAAATGGTCTGTCCAACTATACTTAGAGAAGAAACTTGTGGCCAAGACACCCACACCTAGGTTGATGGCTCGTGAAGCATGCCACGGCCCGTGAAAATGGCCGTGGCACAATAATTAGTCAAAAACACCCTCACATGGTTACCTTCCTCACTTGCACACACAACACGACCAACCACACGGTCAGTGGTAAGCCAAACGACCCATGACACTGGCCATTTCATATGCCGTAGACAAAGAATGGTCTTTTCTAGCTCAAGACAGCCCGGACGACCCGTCCAAAGCTTCACTTCCCGTTAAGTTGCTCGTGTGGTTTCACTGCACGAGAGGGTCTAATGAAAACAGTCATAACTCTTTCATCCAAACTCGAAATGAGGTGAAACCAAGTGCATTGGAAATCTAACTCAAAGAGATTTTATTTGAAATGTCGTGGCCATCTAGTTTCGAGTATGCTAAATGATATGCTCATTTAAAGTTGACCCTTGCATGAACCAACACCCAAAACCCAACTCATAGAGAAGTCTTTGAACTCGTCTAAGTACTAGAAGTCTCCCATGACCCTAATACACTCCACACCTAGAAAATTAAGGCTTGTAAATTTGATATATAAGAGCATAGGTTATGTGGTGTCACAGGGAACTAAGGTATGTGAGATTGATTCATGGTCCCTTTCAACCATGAAGACCCCAAGCTTTTCATGAAATTTAGCTTACTTTAAATATGATTTTTAGGATTATTGTTTATTTGATTCAATTGAGATAAGTTCTATGTTTTATTTTTGATTTTAAAGTGGTTTAAGCCCTAATATAATGAATTGCATTGAACTATGAAGATTTGAATGTGCATGTCTCCCTTTAAAGTTTGATTTAGACATCAATAATCTAAATTGTGATTTGAATATGAATTTACTTATGTATTTACTTGAATTTCATATTGAATTGTTTATGAGTATTACTTTCACGATCCAAGCCTAGGGCCTATACATGACACGGTGAATGGGAACCGGAAGAGATCCCAAACAAGCCTCTTAAGCATGTATAACACATTCTTGGTTTCGCGGTAGCATAAAAAGAGCAATAAACATATATCACATAAATTCTAAGGGAAATGGGTATTTAGGTTCATGCTAAGTGGATGTGGTAGGGAAAAGGATAAGCATGAATCACATAGCAAATAAGTCTAAGGGACGGACAAGTATAACTTATGCTATGGGGATATTTAGAGACTTAGGACTTCCATCTTATTGTCAACATACAAAACATATAAGGGAAAAGGGACTAAGGAAAGTCTTCCATAATTACATAAACATAATATGAGTCAACCTCGATACATAGACATCCATATCCAACAACACCTCTAAGACGAGTGGAACGGGGGTCAAGACATCTCCTGGGCTCACCCTCAAAGATAAAAATCCAAAATAGGCATATCTTAAAAAAAGCATGAAAGTAAAGTGGATGCTGTCCCCGAAGTGGAGGAAGAGGATGAATAGGAGCTCCGGTCCCGACATGGTTAGATTATGTAGGCAAAAAAAGTATGCGTTAGTACTTGGAATTTACTAATTATGCAGGGTATAATGCAAAAAAGGACACAAGCCATAGTAAACAATATGCATAATTATAATCATTAGACATAAGCTTAACATGATATACATGATCAATGCTTAATTTAAAATATGCAGGGAAACATTCAAACTTGCATAATATATATCATACTTATGTGGGAGGAGACCTTAACCAACATATAATACCAAGCGAGCTACTACTTAGGATCCGATGTTCACTGTACACTAAATAAAGGAGTGGTCTACTTGCCAAGGTAAACCAACCTTGACCCCACATAGTGGGTAATTTGCCCTAGTTGGATCCACTAGTAAAGAACATTTAGGGAAATAATATAGACTTATGGTGGCACATAGTTAAGAGATCAAGACTTTATATAAGGACCCCTTGGGTCGAGGCCCCACCTTAAGCCTCTTTCGGTACTAAATCTAGTCCCATGGAATACTTGGAGAAATGATAAATTTAATTATAACTTGAATGACTTGTAAAAACTAGATAACATGGCAAGAGCAGCTCATTCACATACTTGAACCCCACACATGGCATATACCTGGTACTAGAGGGTAAAAATATTTCACACACTTGACCCCTTCTGGTATACATTGCATTACACATGAGGGTAGAGATTGTAATATGCTTGAACCTTTCTAGTGAAATTTAATTTATACATGAGGGTAAAATAGTTATCATGCTTGACCCTTTCATGTAGAAATTATTTACTCACAAGAGGGTAGAATATAGTTTAAGGGCTCAACATTTTACTTACAAATTATAGGAACTTTTTATGAGTTCAATGCATACTTAGGAGCCCATAATTTATTATAACATACTTGTCTTGTAATTCATGTAATAATCTTTCATCAACATAAGGATCTTTGTCATGCAAGTTTTGTCAAACATGGTAGGTATATGTACATATGCTTAAAATCATGCAATTCAAGAGTATAAGACAAGAAAGGAGTAAAATCCATATATTTTAATGTTATTCAAATCCACCCACCATCATTGTAGTAAAACCCTCATTTTGGGTATCATGAAATCTAACTAAAATTAACAAGTTCTTTCATAGCTTCTCATAGCATTATAGAGTCCATAACTTTAATATCATAAAATTCATCACAATGTCAAATGCCAAAAACATTTAAGTATAATAAAATCATTACTTGAAGAATTCAAATGGTAGTCATGTGTGCAATGCATAATAATAATATCATATGCAAGAGTTCATAAAATACCCAAAAGGATCTATATATTTCATATAGTTAGAGGAGAAAATGGTTGGACTTTCGAGAAGAAAGGTTCCCACAATCAAACTCACATACCTTGGTGTGATTATGGTAGAGGAAACCTAATTTAGAGATGGAGGATTCGAAACCCTAGCTTGCCCTCACACTTGAATGCATTGAGAGAGTTTTGAGACTTAGGATTTTTGAAAAATGAATTCAAGTGAGAGTGTGAAGGGTGTATAAGGCTTGAAAGGGGTCATTTAAGACCTTAAACAATGTAACTTGGTCCTTGGATTGTGACAAGCTTTGGCATCCATATGGGCACTGGTGTGATATTTTTTTTAAGTATAGATTCACCATCTCAGAACTTTGTCAGTGAGAAATTTCCTAAGTATGGCACCACAGAAGGGTACACGTTCTTTTACCTTGATAAGGACCATGAGACCCTCCTATGGGACTCTTGACAACAATTTTTATTCTGTTTCATTAATGACATTCTCATAATTATGGCTACTTTTAAGGGTCTTTTGTGACTTCCTATGCGATCCTAAGACATTCAAATGACCTATACTCTTCTTCTATCATTCGAATTTATTCTCACACTTAGAATTATATTTAAGCTCACTCTTGAGAACTCCTCTCAAGAACTCTAGTCAAGGATTAGCTTGGAAATTAAGGAAAGACTCCCTTCTTCATCAAATTTCCTCCTATTTCTTCTTGTTGAACTAAGTTATGTGGGATTGATTCATGGTCCCTTTCAACCATGAAGACCCAAACTCTTTTCACTTGATTTTCATGAAATTTAGCTTACTTTCAATTTTGGTTTTTAAGATTATTATTTATTTGATTCAATTGAGATATGAGATATATTTTCTTATTTATTTTAAAATGATTTAAGCACTAATATAATGAATTACATTGAAGTTATAATGATTTGAATGTGCATGTCCCGTTTAAAGTTTGATTTAGGCACGGGTAATTTAAATTATGATTTGAATATGAATTTTACTTATGAATTTACTTGAATTTCATATTATATTATTGATTTATGGTTGAATCTCTATCGATGGATTAACTTGAATTTCATATTGTATTATTGATTTAAGATTGAATCTCTATTGCCCATGTTATTCTCTTATCATTCATGGCATATGCATTCACGACTATGATTTTCGTGAAGTTTATAATGTGGGCTATGTCCTAATTATGGTGATGATTATGTTTTCAAAGTAGAGTAGGAGTATGACAAGAATATGATCACATAAATTTATATGTTATGGTTCTTTGAGCAACAATAGTTGTTTATACCGTTATGATTATGGAACACCGATTGAGGATGAAGGCAGGGCGAGCTTTCCCCAAGGGTCCATACTCTTTTCTCATACCCGTGCTTAAAAGAGCTATTCCTATGCATGAAAGTATGGCATGAAGTATGATTTGACTTTTTAGCCTAAGTATGCATGATTATAAAATGTGATTTGGTTTTTACGCCTAAGTATGTATTGTTATGTTTTGACAAGGCTTATGCGTCTTTTACAAGCATATATACATATATGTATTCTTTTGGGATGATAACTTAGCATTGATGGGATTAGAGGCAGGGTGGGCAATCCCCAAGAGTCTATACTCCTTTCTCTTGAACAATATGCCTAACATAGGTATGATCATGCCCCTTTGTGGATGTCGAATGTTAATGGATCTACCTTTGGCAAACAAGTCACCTCTTTATCCGTTGTAGGGTAGACGATGGAGTTCCAAGTGATAGCTCAATTGGTCTTATGTTGGTTAAGGCCGCATCCCCTTATATGCAAAGTATTTTCATATTCATACATTGTCATAATCCAAACTAGGGCCTAGATGTGACATGGTGAATTGGGAACCCGAAGGGACCCCAAATAAGCTCTTAGCATATCATACACACATTCTTGGTCGCAGAAGCAATTAATCAACAACAAGAAAGTCTAAATACGGATAAAGAGACTAAGGAAAATCCTTGATATCATAAAAACATAAAGAGTCAAGCTCATAGCATAGATGCATCATACTATTCCAACAACACCTCTAGACTTAGAATGGAGCGGGGGCCAAGACACTTTCCAGGTTCACCCTTATAATGTCAATATGAATATAAATAAGTTTTAGAAATAACTAGAGAAAGTAGATAGTGTCCTCAAACTTGAGGACTCACCAAGCTTATCTTTAAGATGTCAAACTAGCCACGTGGAGGAGGATAGTCAAATGGAGCTCCGGTTCCAACATGGTAATATCATGTAGACATAGAGTATGCGCTAGTGCATTTGAATGTACTAAGTATGTGGGATGCAATGCAACAAGGGATAAGCAACATAATCAAAATGCATAATTATAAGCAACAGATAGCATAATAATAATATGACATGTATGATCAATGCTTAAAGTAAAACATGTTTTTCAAATCATTCATCTTACATGGAACATAATATATAGGGGTCGGAAGAGACCTCAACCGACATAGAATAAGACCAAACAAACTACAACTTGGACTCCTAATGATTACCCCTCACCGGTAAAGAGATGGTCTACTTGTCACGATAAATGAGACCTCAACAGACATAGAATAAGAGCAAACGAGCTACAACTTGGAATTCTAATGATTACCCCTCTCTGGTAAAGAGGTGGGCTACTTGCCAAGGTCTACCATACTTCAAACTTACAGGAACATGACCCAATTTCGTATGAAGTAACCTTCCTTACGGGAACATGATTCAATTTCGAAAAGGATTTTTTTAGAAACTTCACCTTACGGGAACACGACCCAATTTTGGAAAGGATTTCTTTTGAAACTTCACCTTACGGGAACATGACCCAATTTAGGGAAGAACCTCAAGAGAAAGTGTACTAAATAGATCAACTAGTAAAGCAAGGATAAAACCCCAACCTATGGTGACACATAGTTCAAGAAAAGAGAGCACTCCCTCAATCGATCAGTGCTAAATCTAATCCCACAGAATATATAAAGTAATCATAGCTTTAATAATTCATAAGAAATATAGAAATATGACATTAACCTCTAATGGTGAGCCTAACTTCAAAATAAGATTAGATCATTATCAAACATTACCCTTGCATTAACATCAATATCAAAGGCTCGTACGAGGTAAAATCTTTAGGAAAGGGATTAATCCGGCTTTACAACATCATCAACATTTTCATGAATTAAACATATCTTTAGAAAGCCCAAAATCATCATAAAGATACTTGACACATAAATCAACCAATGGATCATCAAAACTTTAAGAATCCTTAAAGAGGTATTTTATCAAACACTTGGTGGGTGTGTAATACTAGTGCAAAATCGTGCAATTCAAGAGTGAAAATATGTAAGAAAAACCAATTTAAATCCACCCACCAACACTTGGTAACATCCTCTAACAAGATACATCAAAACCCCTCATCAAATCTCATAATAGATCTTAGATTTATAACTCAAAACATAAATAGTTAAACAACTTTTCATAAAACCCCAATGTAGTTTATAGTCATAATCCATAATAAGTAATACCTATAAGTAAATCAACTTGAAAATATACATTTTATATGAAAAGAAAGGTTGGGCACTATGGGTGAAAGGACCCAATGGTTGAAACTCACATACCTCAAACTTGAAGATTCCCTTGATGAAGATTTGAATGAGAACTTGACGCTTGAATGAATTTCTTGAGATCCGAATGAGTTTGAAACTCTTGATTTTGGATGAAATATTTGTGTAAGTGTTACAGAGGATTTTAGGGGAATGTCTTAAATGATATGGGGTTAAAAAATAACTAAGTTTAGGTGTTTTTATGCATAGGAGGGCTTAGGCCCAAGACCCTAAGGCCTTGGACCGAAATAAAGAAAATAGTCAATAAAATGTACTGGTTCGTGCCTTGGCCGCGTCGCGTCAGGGGTACAAATTGATTTTGTTTTTCATAAATTTTGAAAAATCAAATTTTGATACGATTGCTCTAAAATCAGGGTTATATCCATTCCCCACTGAATTTTGCTCTCTAATCACGAATATGAAGTTGAATTTTTGATATCACGCACGAATTTTGAGATACATGAAAATTACGAATATGGATATTTTCGAGGCACATTTTCGGATACTTTTTGGGGTTATTTCATGCATCATGCACTTTATGGCATACTGATATACTATTCTTTCTTATATACTTCTTTTTATATATGTACCCTTGCCATCTAACATTGAATGCAGGTTTAATGAGTTCATATGGATTTCATGCCCACATACTTAGTACATTCAAACATACTAACGCATACTTTTGCCTACATGATCTAACCATGCAGGTACCAGAGACTATCTTCATCCACCATTTGATAGCTAGATCGGATTTGATAAAGTGTAGTGGTAAGTCCTATCTTCCAAGGACAAGCCACCATCTATCTACCTTATATTGATTTTGTTTATGCTATTTACTTTGAGGGAAAGCTTGAGACATATCTTAGCCCTATCCTATCTTATGACTAGAGGCATTATTGGACATCTTGTAGGCTTTTGTATGGATATATACTATGTGTTGTATTAGGAGATTATGATCATGGCAACCTATTGAATATGGTTATTATGAATTGTTTTTGTGTGTTATGATATGGGGTTATGTTATGCTGTGGAAGATCCTAAGTCCCGCTTTATCCCTATAGCATGAGTCTTATTTTTCCATCCCTTAGAACTATGTGTTTAATGTCTTTTATATGCTTCCAAACTGATGATGTAATTAGGGATACTCTGAGACTTGTTTGGGGACTCTCGGATTCCCATTCGCCATGTCACTCCTAGCCCCTAGGTCTAGGTCATAACAGTCACCATACTATATTGCAAACTATTTCTAATGAATTATTTGACATGTATTGTAGTTGTAAAAAAGCCAAGGTAATTTGAGAAGCTTTAATTAAGAAATTCACTGCTGGAGATGCTACTAAACAAAAGTTTGTAGTAGGAAGATATTATTAATGGAAGATGAGTGATATGAAGGATGTGAAAATTCAAATAAATGAATATAAAAAATTGCTTGAGGACTTGGAGGCTAAAGAGATTTTCCTACTGGAAAAATTTGCTGCTGGAGTGTTGATCGAAAAATTACTTGAATCATGGAATGATTATAAAAATAATTTAAAACATAAGCAAATGAATTTTACTATTGAGGAAATGGTGACTCACATTTTAATTGAAGATACCAACAAAAAAAGTCTTTTAAAGCAAAAAAAGGCTCTCAAAACAAATTTAGTGCAAGTCAAAACAACAACAATAACAAGTATGGAAATACATGTCGAAGTTACAAAAAAAATAAAGTTATTTTAATTATGAAAAATTAGTTCATGATGCGGCTCAATGTAGGAAAAGAATTAAAAATGACAAAGAAAAAGGTTACACTCGCAAAGCTAATTTAGCTGAAGGAGATGATATTATTACTGTTGTTATTTCTCTAGTGAACCTTGTAGCACATATAAATTAATGAGCGGCAGACTCTAGGCTACTTGGCACATCTATGCAAAACGAGAAACATATGCCTCCTATACATCAATAGGAGATGACCGTGAAGTGGTCTATCTTGGAGACTCAAGAACTGCTAAAGTCTTGGGTAAACGTAAAGTGCTCTTAAAGCTCACTTCGAAAAAAATATTAGCCCTCATGAATGTGCCACATGTTCCTACAATGTGAGCAAATATAGTTTCTGTAGCTTTGCTAGATAAGGCTAGAATCAAAGTGTCCTTTGAATCTAATAAGATTATTCTGACAAAACTAATGTGTTTGTGGAAAATGCTATTATAATCAGGGACTCTTTATAATCAATGTTTTTAATAACAATGCATCAACTTCTGCTTATATGGCCGGGTCTATTTCTGTATCTCATGCTAGATTAGGACATGTTAATGTTTTATATTTAAAGAAAATGCAGTCTCTTGGCTTGATAGCTGATTTAGATTTAAATAATTTTGATAAATGTGAAATATATGCTGAAGCTAAAATTACTAAAGAGACATGTCTTCAGTAGGTAGAGAAACTGAATTACTATATTTAATTCACACTGATTTGGATGATTACCAGAGGTGGTAAAAGATATTATGTGACTTTTATTGATGATTTTTCTAGATTTACTAAATTGTATTTGCTTAGAAATAAAGATGATGCATTTGATGTTTTAATTTCTTATAAATCTGAGGTTGAAAATCAACTTGGTAGAAAATCAAGAGAATAAGATCCGATAGAGGTGGAGAATATGTATCTCATAATATTTTTTGTGAAAAAAGAAAAAATTATTCATGAAATAACCTCGCCTTATTCACCTGAGTCTAAAAAAACTTGAAAGAAATGGTGAATTCTATGTTAATCAGTTCTAATACTCCTAATAATTTGTGGGGTGAAGTTATATCATCCGCATGTCATTTACAGAATAGAATTCCTCACAAAAGAACAAGTAAAACCCCTTACGAATTGTGAAAAAGTTACAAACCTAATTTTAAATATTTAAAAGTGTGAGGGTACCTTGCTAAAGTTCTTTTGCCTAAATCTAAACTAAAAAGAGAAAAATAGGTTCTAAAACTACTATCTGTGTGCTAATTGGATATGTTGAACATAGTGTTGCATATAGATTTCTTGTCTTAAGAAGTGACGTACTTGATTCTAATACTATTATTGAGACAAAGAATGTTGAATTTTTTAAATATATTTTTTGCTGAGTGATAAAATTTCTCATGCACCTATTGAAAGAGATAATGAGTCTATTCTTAATTTTGAGAAATTGAGGAGTAAAACTCCTAGAAAAGAATATTTCTCTTATGGAATAATTTTTAAATTTTTCTTGTTAACAACGAACCATTAAATTATTTTGAAGCTATATCTTCTTCAGATGAAAAATATGACATGAATTTTGCGTGATTTACCTTCTGGTGCAAAACCTATCAATTGTAAGTGAATTTCCAAAAGAAAACTTAATCCTGATTGATCTATAGATAAATATAAAGCTCGGTTAGTAGCAAAAGGATTTTTTCAAAAGAAAAACATTGATTAATTTGATATATTTTCATAAGTGACTAGAATTTTCTTCACTCGAATTTTAATTTCCCTAGCATCAATTCACAAGCTTTTTATTCATCAAATGGATGTAAAAATAACATTTTCAAATGGTGATTTAAAAGAAAAAATTTATATGGTTCAACCTGAGGGATGTATTATTCTTGGACAATAAAATAATGTTTGTAAACTTATTAAATCTCTTTATTGCCTTAAATAAGCTCCTAACGGTGTCATAAAAAATTAGATCAAGTCTTATTAAGGGATAATTTTTGTTATGTTGAAGTGGACAAATGTGTTTATACTAAATTGGTAGACAATGAATATGTGATTATATGCTTGTTTGTTGATGACATGCTCATATTTGGTACAAGTTTAAATATTGTGCAACGTACCAAATTATTTTTGTCTACTAACTTTGATATGAAAGATCTGGGTGAAATAAATATGATCTTGGAATTTAAAGTTATTAGGAGTGAAGATAGTATAATGTTGTCACAAAATCATTATGTGGAAAGAATTCTTAAAAAGTTTGAATGTTTTGAGGTGACACCTGTAGCCACTCCTTATGATGCTAACTATCAATTGAAAAAGAACACTTTTGACCAGTTTCTTAGTCTAAATATGCTTAGATTATTGAGAGTTTGTTGCATTTAATGAATTTTACTAGGTTTGATATAGTCTATGTTATATGTAGACTGAGTAGATATATCCATAATCTCAATAAAGAGCATTGGTCTGTGTTAATTAGACTGATGAAGTATTTCAGAGGAAACATGAATTATGGTATCATGTATAGTGGATTTTCTTCTACATTAGAAGGGCATTGTGATGCAAACTGGATCTCTAATTCAGATGAGACAAAATCCACTAGTGGATATGTATTCACCTTAGATAGAGCTGCAATATCTTGAAAATCAGCTAAGCAAATACTCATTGCTAGATCGACTATGGAGTCAAAGTTTGTAGCT
Organism: Solanum virginianum; assembly: GCA_000787875.1. NCBI lineage: Eukaryota > Viridiplantae > Streptophyta > Magnoliopsida > Solanales > Solanaceae > Solanum > Solanum virginianum. Next base: position 11,453 of record DF358865.1, on the reverse strand, counting down.
CAGGAGCTAGTTGGTTGTGAGACTGAGTGGCTACGAAATTTCTTAGCAAGTATCCCTTTAATAACAGATGTGTTGCCTCCTGTGCCTACATACTATGACTGTCAAGTCGCAATTGCTATTGCGAAGAATAAGTCTTACAATTGTAAGAACAGACACATGAAATTGAGGCATGATGTCATAAAACAGTTGTTGAAAGATGGAATAATTTCCATTGATTATGTGAAGCCGGAATTGAATTCGGCCGATTCATTGACTAAATCCATGGGAAGAAAATTAATTCTTTAAACCTTAAAAGAGATGGGTTTAAGACCAATGTGATTGTTAATAGAGATGGTAACTCAACCTATGTGATTGAAGATCCCATGAAGTAGGTTCACATGGATAATACCAAGTCAATATCGGCACTGTGTACTAACTGAGAGTGCTTGAATTTCTACTAATTATGAGGGATGAGTTATTAACTCTTAATGAATTCATAGTCCTTAATTAAGGATGGTATATTTAAAGCAGTGTACACTTGATGAATTCACCTATATAAGAAGTGGAGTGTGACCGCTCCTATGAGACTTTGGCCTAGTCTCTAGAGCTCTCATGAACAATGTCACGCTCCTATTTTTCCTCTCATGCGAGGTTTATGAAAGAGTTTTTTCACTTAAGTTGAAGTTATTGAAAAGGGATTATATTTTATTTATTCAAAGTCGCCACTTGGAATTGAGTTTTGGTGTTCCAAGTCACCTTATTTAGATCTCTAATCAAAAGGAAGTTGACTCTTTTATTATTGGTCTGTAAATACAAAGATCGAATAAGGAATTCTGCTGACTGAGGAGAAGGTGTTAGGCACCCCTCAAGTCCTGTGGTTCTAGTGTGATCGCCTTTATCAACCTATACTTGTCTTAATTATTTTTTAGGATAAATTGTGTTTATGAACCTTAATTTGCTCATTTTTATAAAATTATTGATTTTATGACTCTAAACTTAGATACATCATTGCATTCTTCGTCTAGAACTTAGACATTATAGACATGATTGCCTTCTCTACATCTTAAAAATTTTGTGTAATCAAATTTTAATCTGGATTTAAAGAAAAAGTTGATTGTTAAAACTCATTTAGGTCATGGTGCGTCACCGCATCCTTGAGAAAAAAAATTAGTGTCTCCACAAAGATGTGCAGCCATATTCCTATAGATAAATATAAAGCTCGGTTAGTAGCAAAAGGATTTTTTCAAAAGAAAAACATTGATTAATTTGATATATTTTCATAAGTGACTAGAATTTTCTTCACTCGAATTTTAATTTCCCTAGCATCAATTTATTATTATTATTATTATTATTATTATTATTATTATTATTATTATTTAAGATAAATTTATATTTTTAGGAAATGAAATCTATGCTCGTCTAACAACAAGGACATTTATACATCTCTTGTGAATTTGAGATTTATCTTTTCTAACTTTTCTATTTTTAATTCGCAACAAGGTCTTGAATTAACTTACGCCTAACTTTTGCTCCTTTTGTTGTGCGGTTTGGCGAACCATAACTTGTGTTCGAATGCTACAAACTTTAATAGTTCTTGAAGTCATAAAAAGGTATATTTATAAAGCCGTCAATTATATTCATCATTCACATATTATCATACAAATTAAAATATGAATTCAAAATCATGAAAGAAAACCTCGAACTCAACTTTTATTTTTCTCTAGTAGTGTTTTTGAGAGTTTCTTTTTTGGTTGTGTAGATTTTATTTTTTTCTTGTGTGTATGAAGCGTGCGTGAAAAAAGAAAGAAGTAGATGACTTTTTTGTTTTGTTTAGCCATGTGTGTGTGTTGTTGATTTTCTGGTTTCGTTGCCAGTGTACGCTGTACGTATGAAAAAAAATGTTGTGCGTATGACTGTCTTTGTTTGTAGGCTGTGTATGAATGTATATATGTAGAGTTGGAGGTTAAAAGTTAATGGGGGAGTGGGGACGAGTGGGTGGAGGAAAATGTGAGGGAGTATGTGGGGTAGTTCAGATAGTTTAGGTTAGTTTTAGGATTTTATTTTTATTTTATTTTTTTGCTTTGTTTCTTTTTTTGCTTTTTTTTCTTTTTGGTTTTTGAAAAGAAAAGAAGAAAACAAATAAAAAAATTAAAATGTTAGAAAACTATTTTAAATTAAAAAATATATAGAAAAGTTAACTAGCTAAAACTAAGCTATAATTAAGAAAATACTAATAATACTAGATTATTTATTTATAATCAAAATTAAAAGAAAACATATATTTTTAGAAATTATCTCTTCTTTAAAACAAAAGTTACACCAAAATGTAACTCTATTTTTCTATTTTTCAAATTATTTCAAATAAGGTTACTAAGATAAGATAAAAAAATAATATTTAATTAAATTTCAAAAATAAATATTTAAGTACAAAAAAAGCATATATAACTTAGGTTTGGTAAAAAATTACGTGTCTACAAATAACTAGGCACGTGTATGGTCTATTGGCACAAAATCCCTTTGAACATCAAAATTACTGAGGCCAAAATATGATTGATAAAGTCTCTAACTTACAACAATAATTATTTGTTCATAAAAATATTATATTTCACTGATAGTTCTATAAGTTAAATTTTATCGATTTAAGTTTGGTTCATAGTCCAAAAGACAGCAAACCTATTGCATTTTGTTCCTAGTAATCCAACAGGTTAAAATATTTTTCTATAAATTCTTTTGAAATATGTGGGGAATAATAACTAAATATGTATGTACTTCAAAAAATTATTATTTTCTTGATTTTCTTGACAAACTCTTATGCCACTTGTCCCTTGCATGAAAGTTTTTGGACAAGTGGCTTGACACTTGTCACAGGAGAAGCTCTACGATTTGCCTATAAATAGGCTTCTTTTTCCTTTGATAAAGATCATCCAGAAAACTTAAAAATAACAATTCACTATTCTTGGTTTCTCTCTCTCCCACACTATATCCCTCTCCCTCACTTAACTCTTATTTTAATTATAAATTTATCAGTTTATTAATTCCTTTTTCCCTTAAGTTGCTGATGATAATTAATTTAATTTGCTGATTCTGCCTCCTCTATTTAAATAAAGAAGACTTGTTTAATCCTGAGGAAATATTTCATAGTTAAAATAGTTTCTTAGGATAGTGTCCAATACGACTCAGTATTTATTTTAAACTGCTTAAAATATTATAACGGTAGTAAGTTTCACTTAAATATTGTTGTAATAATATGCTTTTAATTTTCAGTATTTTATATTTTGCTAAATTTCAAGTTATATTATTATTGTGATATTATTATATTATTATATTATTATATTATTCACTGTTTCCCCAACACTTACATCCTTAATGCTATAGAATGAGATACCATTTGCCAAGCTTTATGGGATATCTCCAGACTACAATAGTTTAAAGGTTTTTTAACTACATATGTTATCCATATCTCAAAGGCTCGACAAAGTTTGCACCAAAAACTTCTCTATATGTGTTCATTGGTTATAGTAATCTACACAAAGGCTACAGATGCTATCAACCATCAACTAGGAGAGTGTTTGTCTCTAGACATGTGCTTTTTGATGAACATTATGTGCAACCAAAAAGAATTGATTCAACTAATCTCACTCACTTTACTACCTTTCTTGGGTCTTTTTCTGATGTGCAGGATGACACTTTGGTGATCACCAGACTTCCACTGTGGTTGATATTATTCATCCAAGGGAAGTGTTGTTACATACTTTTGTAGAAGTGGTGCATACTGATGCCACTAAACATGATACTCAACCTGATAATGTCCTATAAGAAAATAAACATAATTAGATTGATGATGATATACAAGGTAGTATCGCAGAGGGCCATGAGAGTCTAGCTGATCAGGATTCTGGAGACATAACCTCAACACCTAGTCTACAAGGCATACAACTAGAAGTTCACTTGTCAATATTGTTCAACGTTATGAACAGGCAGAACTCTAGAGAGATGCTAACTTATCAAAGCACAAATGGAGCCTCAAAAGCTCAAACATCTAGAGTACAAGTGGGCATCTCAGGGTGATAAGATCAAAGAGTAAACAAGCCTTTATAGCCAAAAAGGGATTGATTGTGTAACGCCCCTAATTCTTTCCACCTAGTTAGAGTAGATGCACAGAGAAAACTAATAAAATGATTGAAAAAAATACTGGAAGAGAAACTACGAGGGCATCTACAGTCTATTGAGTGTCTATGGCCTGTAGAAGAGGCCTCGTAAATTTCTAGGTGACTTGGTGAAATTTTCTACGTCTAAGGCCCATGTACGAGATAACATATGACCAATAAAATAATTCACAAATCGTAGATTAGGTTTCATGAGTTGGTGATCCGAAAATCAACATTTTAGTAAATTGAGTTACAAGTTATCAAAAGGCCCATAAAAGTATTTAGGCCTCGTAAAAGAGGTTTCGTGGATTCTATGATAAATTTCAGTAACTCAAACTTTTGCACCCTTACCTATGAGAGGTCATCTATAGCCCATAAAAAGATCTATGGCCCATAGACATGGTCTCGTAAAACATATCAGCAGTTTTAAGAAGAGTATTTTTGTCTATTTCAATCCTTTTTTAACCCAATTCTCGGATGTTTTAAACTTACTTAAAGTCCTAAAACAAAAACCTAAGCATACTTTTCACCTCTCATTCACGCTTAGGAATTCTTGAGAGCACTAGAGGAGGAAGAAAAGCAAGGGTTTCTAGTTTAAGCGCGAGGATCAATTGAAGTTTGATTGTTTCTTCTATTCTCAGGTATGTAAGGCTTACTAAAGTGTGGAATTACGTTCGTTTACACACCCTTTCACCTACTTGAGTCAAAATTGAGAATGAGAATTGAGATTTAGAAAAAAAAAATCCTATTATCCTACTATATTTATTATGAATTCTTATGATGATGTATGAGGTACATGTTATATTGCATGACTACTGATATGAAATTGAGATAAAATTCTATACTTGATAGCATGAACCCTAAACTACATGACTTTTATGAAATTTTGTACATAAATTGATAAGCCAACTACTGATATGAAATTGAGATAAAATTCTATACTTGATAGCATGAACCCTAAACTACATGACTTTTATGAAATTTTGTACATAAATTGAGTTGAGGTTTGAGTGTGATTACTTGAGTTAAGTAACTTAAGCATGAGAAGCACGTTGCATTTTAATCACATATAATTTTATGCATTTTTCTTGCATTACAGAATAGATCTAATTGTGTGAGTCAGAATGACCGTCTAAGTTCGAGTTGAGTTTGATTGATTTCCTTGATTGACTGTGCTGATGAGAAAATGAGAAGAGCAGAGTTGAGGTAACCTAATAAGGTTGTGATTTGAGTTGATTGATGAGTTGTGCATGTTTTAGTCTTAGGAGTATCGAGCATCAAGCTAGAAGTAAGTAAATAACTACTATAACACAGAGAACTATGTTGCCAGCGTAGGATAGTCGTGCAACACGTTTTGGCGATTCTTTGTCCAAAAGATGGAAATTTATTATGGATCTGTGAGAGAGTTAATCATCCATTATTACCTTGGCAAGTTTAGGACGGGTGTGGCAACGATGTAGCCTTCATTTTGTATTACCAAACTAACAGTGGTGGAATTGGATGTTGGTTAAGAGAAACACCTAAGCAAACATTGATTGAGCATAATATTTTAAATTAAGTTAAACACTACTGAGTCTATTCTTTTGAAAATCATGATTTATTCTTAAACTTACATATTTATTGAGATGAGTTGTGAGTTGTTTGAGTTAAGGTGAGTGAGTTGAACTTTACTTTTTTGAGCTATTTTACATACCAGTATATTTCATATACTAACGTCCATTTAGAACTGCATTCTTTCATGATGCAGATACAAGTGATAGAAGACTTCAACTAATGCACCGTTTAAGTCTATATTAGTGCATTCCTAGAGTTGGTGAGCCTTTCTTGCTTTTCGAAGGAGCCCTTTTAATCCTTCTTATTTTTATGAAGTATTTTATTTCTTTGATTGGAGTATCCATGGTCTGTCATGGTACCATCCAGATTATTGATTAGAGGCTTCGTAGATATTGAGTAGAGAATTTGTTGAGTATTGTTTATTTCCAAGATTATTCATTAGAGATTATTTTGTAAGAGTTATATTTATCTATTGATGTCTTTATTTGAGTATTTTTTTGCTGTTGAGTTGATGTAATAATGATGCCAAGTGGTTCTCTTGGGAATTAATAGTGGTTCTTCAAGTGCCAGCCATGCCAAAGGTATCCTCTTGGGGCGTGACAAACTTGGTATTAGAGCAAAGAGTTTAAGAGTCCTAGGGAGTCTATGAAACCGTATCTATTAGAGCTTTGTTTATAGATGTGTTGTGCACCATACTTTATAAGTAGGAGGCTATAGGACATTAGGAATTGTTACACTTTCTTATATTCTAAGTTCGTGCGATAGAGTTAAAACTCTACAAAGCTCCTTTTTAACTCCTGTATTACGTACCCCAGTTGAAAATACTAAGATCCCAACCCCAATTGTGCTTAATCAGATGGAAATGAGGGGTCGAGGTAGACTAGCGAGAGCTATTGGTAGTCCACAGGCACCTATTGCTCCACCTGCTCCTACCACGGAGGCTGACTTCAGAGGAGTTATCACTATGCTCACCCAACTTGTAGCTGCTCAGAGTGGGAATTGGAGTTCATAGGCTCCTAGTTCTAGCTCTCAGTTGCCAACTACTTCCACTAGACTTAGAGATTTTCTGAGGATGAACACATGACCAGTCTTTATTGGGTCAAAAGTTGAAGAGGACCCTCAGAGTTTCATTGATGAGATGTGGAAAGTGTTGAAAACTATGCATGCAATTGAGACCAAGGGAGTTAAGCTTGCCGCCTATCAGCTCAAAGATATGACTAATGTTTGGTACTATCAGTGAGAGGAGAGTTGAGGTGAGGATGCTGAACTTACTGTTTGGGAAGAATTTGAGAGTGTCTTTCTGGATCACTTCTTTCCCAAGGAGTTGAGGGAGGCCAAAATTAAGGAGTTTATGAATCTGAAATACGAGGGGCTGACTGTTAAAGAGTACAATGTATGCCCCAGAGATGGTCCAAGATATAAAAGTGATGATGAGGAAATTCGTATCAAGGTTGGGTAGACATGTGAAGAAAAAGTGCAAAGCGGCACTGCTAATGCCAGGTATGGATATTTCCATAGCTATGGTCTATGCCTAGCAAATTAAGGAGGACAAAAAGAGAGATAGAGAAGAGCATTAAGTGAGAAGGCCAAGTCAGCAGGGCCTAAGCCTAATCAAACTAAGCCAAGTAAGGGAGATAAATCTTACTTCCAGCAGAAGTCCACTAGCTATGTACCCTCTTCATCTAGTGCACTAGCCCCGAGCCACAAGTATTATTCAAACTCCCAAGGCCAGTGTGACCCTTGGATTGAAAGGGAAGCCACCTTGTGGGAAATGTGGTAGGATGCACCTGCGAGAGTACAGAGATGGAGGGAATGGTTGCTACAAGTGTGGCCAGCTAGGCCATTTTTAGAGGGAGTGTCTAATGTGGGGCTATAAGGCCCAGTCTCCTACGATATCACCACTAGTGAGAGGTAAACATAGAGGTGCTACACCAGGGACAGGTGGTGGGACAAACCATCTATATGTGATGGGGAATCAACAGGACCAAGAGGTCACACCAGATGTTGTGACATGTATGCTTTGAGTCTTTACCTTTCATTGTTATACTTTACATGATCTGGGTGTGACTTGTTCTTTTGTGACTCCATATATGGCTGGTAGATTTGAGATCCTTCCTGATTACTTGCTTGAGCCATTTTTTATTTTTACTCTTGTTGGTGAGTCCATTTGAGCTGAGATAGTCTATAGAGATTATATGGTATCCATCTATCACAGGGATACTCTTGCTGATTTGATTGTGTTAGAGATGATTGATTTCGATGTGATCTTTGGCATGGACTGGCTTTATGCCTGTTATGCCTATGTTTTTTTGCAGAACCCGAACTGTCAAATTTCAATTTTCAAATGAGCTTGTCATTGAGTGGAAGGGAGATTTTGTTGCACTAAAGAGTAGGTTTATTTCTTACTCAAAGTTCGAAGACTGATCTCTAAGGGATGCATCTATCACCTCATATGAGTTAAGTTTGATAATGTTGATCCTACTACTCTTGAGTCTGTCCCGATTTTGAAACGACCCCAAAAATTGCCCGAAAATGTACCTTAAAAGTACCCATAATCATAATTTCCTTATATCTAGAAATCTGTGTGTAATATTAAAAATTCAACTTCATATTCATGATCAGGGAGCAAAATTGAGTGGAAAATAGGTCCAACACCAATTTTAGAGCAACCATATCAAAACTTTATTTTTAAAAGTTTGTAATTTCCAAAGACGTGATCAATTTTATTTTTGCTTTAGTTTTTCGTTTCAGTCCAAGGCCTTTGGGTCTTGGGCCTAATCTTCCCCATACGTAACAACACTTATACGTAGTCATTTTTAACCCCATATCATACAAGACATTTCTCAATAAGTAAACTCATTCTGGATCATAAGGAATTCACTCAAGCTTCAAGTTATCAATTAAATCTTCATCAAGTAATTCTCTAAAGTTGAGGTATGTAGGTTTCAGCCATTGGGTCCTTTCACCTATGGTGCCCAACCTTCCTTTTTACATAAATTATATGTTTCTAAGTTGATTTACTTATGGATCTTACTTATTATGAATTTGAATATGAATTATGTTGGGGTTTCATAAAAGTGTGACTATTTATGCATGTTTTGAGCTATAAATCTATAATTTATTTAGTGATCAGATGAAGGATTTCAATGTATATTGCATGAGGGTATTACCAAGTGTTGGTAGATTGATTTACTTCATGTTTTCTTCCATGAATATGCTCTTGAATTGAATGGTTTTACACTAGCATTACAAACCCGCCAAGTGTTCCATAAAACGTCTGATTTTTTAATCTTGGGCTATTGATGATCCATTGCATGACCTATGACTTGAATGTCTTTATGATGATGAAAAGAGTGTATATGCGAGTTGTTATCATGGAAAATATCTATAGTATTGCAAGTGACCATATAAAAGATGAAGGATATGTACCTTATCTACCTTGTCGGGTGGTGGCAATCCCTTACTACCATAGATGAGGGGTAGGTACCTCATCCACCTTGTCGAGTGGTGGCAATCCTGTACTACCATAGATAAGGGGTATGTACCGCATCCACCTTGTCGGGTGGTGGTAATCTCATACTACCACAGATGAAGGGTATGTACCTCATCTACCTTGTCGAGTGGTGGCAATCTTGTACTACCATAGATGAGGGGTGTGTATTTCATCTACCTTCCAAGTGGGTGGCATTCCTTGGATTCTAAGTACTAAGTTGCTTGGTCTATGATGATGGTCTCTTCTACACATGTAATATATTTTATATAAGCATATTTTACTTCAAACATTGCTCATGCATGCCATGTTGCTAATATACTATCTCTTGCTTATGATTATGCATTTCAATTATGTTGCCTATCCCTTGTTGCATTGTATCCTACATAATTAGTACATTCAAACGTACTAATACATACTTTATACCTACATGACGTTACCACGTAGGAACTGGAGCTCCACTTGATTACCTTTCTCCAGATGACTAGTATTATCTCTTCAAGCACATTTGGTGAGTTCTCAACTCCGAGGATGATATCTTTTGTTCCTATGTAAGCAAAGATTCTCTTTATCTTATTGTATGCTTTGACTATGAGGGTGAACACGAAAAGTTGTCTTGGCCCCCACTCAATTCTAAGTTTAGAGTTGTTGTTGGATAAGCTATGTAATGATGTTATGAGCTTTAATTCTCTCGAATCTTGTATGTTTTAAGACATGAAAGACTCTCTTAGTCCCTTGCCCTTATTTCTATTCTCTCATTGTTATTTAATTGCTTCCGCAACCAAGGATGCATAATGATATATTAAGAGACTTGTTTGGGGTCCCTTCGGGCCCTAGGTTTGGGTCATGATACACATGGCATCAGAGCAATAGGTTGTTATGGTCCTCGACATTCAACACACTGAGTCGATTAGAGTCTTGTTCATGGTTATGAAGTGTTCCAGAACTATTAGCAAGAGGCTATAAGGCATTTTAGGAAATGTTTCCCTTCTTCTTACTCTATGTCAAGGTGAGGGGGTGTGACATTACTAAGATGGCGAGGCTATAAGGCATTTTAGGAAATGTTTCCCTTCTTCTTACTCTATGTCATGCTATAGAAGTAAGGTAAGGTTTCTGTTCTAACGAATGTTCTTTACTATGCTAGATCATGCTTATCTCAAGAGGAAGAAAAGCCCACATAACCAAAGAACAACCGACTTATGAAGAGTTTCGCGATGCAATTGCCATGCTAGCTTAAACCATGACAAATCAAATCAACCAAGGGGTCCAAGCCCCTCATGCTCCTATCTTGGTATCTAGGGTAAGGTATTTCATGAGGATTAATCCATCGGAGTTCAATGGGTCTAAAGTGGATAAGGACCCTCAAGAATTTATTGATGAGGTGTATAAAGTGTTATCTAATATGGGTGTTAGATTGGAAGAGAAGGTGGAGTTGGCGGCTTATTAACTCAAAGGGGTGGCTCAATATGGTATACTCAATGGAAGGAGGAGAAGGGGATCAACTATGTGATACTTTGGGAGGAGTTTAAGGCGGCTTTTCTCAACCAATTCTTCCCTCTTGAGCTAAGGGAGGACAAAATGATGAAGTTGATGAATTTGAAGAAAAGGTTGATGAGTGTGAGGGAGTATGCCCTTAAGTTCAACCAACTCTTTATATATGCTCCATAATTGATGGTCGAGCCAAGGTCTAAGATGAATAAGTTTATGATGGGTGTATCCGATTTGGTGAATGAAGAATGTCGTCCCACCATGTTGATAGGTGACATGGACTTATCCCGCCTTATGACTTATGCCGAACAATTGGAGGGGGAGAAGTTGAGAAAGAGGAGGGGTAATGAGGATAATAGGGCCTGTTTTGATGGTAAGTTCCAAAGTTTCAAAGGTGGCCAGTCTCATCAAGGTCAAGGGTCTTCTCATGCTCCTAATAGAAGGTTTGCCAATAACTACCCGAAGGCCCAAGGTGATGGTGGTGTGGTGCCTAATGCTATGTGTCCAAAATGTGGTAAGGATCATGGTGGCCTATGCTTGAGGGATACCACTCCTTGTTTTAGTTGTGGGGAAGTAGGCCATAAGATGATTTATTGTCCACATAATCGTAACAAGGGTAAAGATGTTCATTCATAAGGTTGGGGTGCAAATGTGTTCCATTGGGGAGAGGAGACCAACAAGGTGGTGCCCCAAGGCACAATCAGTTCTATGCTCTTCAATGGAGGCAAAGGGTAGATGAGGTGCCCGATGTCATCACTAGTATGTTAAAAGTCTTTGATTTTGATGTGTATGCA
>DF358866.1:74302-86042 GCA_000787875.1 Solanum virginianum | reverse complement strand
TGTAGAAGTCTTTAGGAGTATTGTACTCGTACCTACACGGTGTAAAATTCCTTACAAGAATAATATCAGTTGCTCCTCTTGGCCCGTGGTTTTCTCCCTTGTTTAGAAGGGTTTCTACATAAAATTTTTGGTGTCATAATTTTTTCCATTTTTCATATTTTGTGCCATATTTNNNCGTTGTTTAGAAGGGTTTCTACATAAAATTCTTGGTGTCATTATTTTTCCCATTTTTCATATTTTGTGCCATATTTATTTTCGTGTTATTCCTTATATTTTCCCAACAACCAAAACACTATTAGACATACTATTAATATTTTAGTATTATTGAATTTAGTTTTTTTTTCCCTTTCAATATTACATTTTTTTTTGTTTTAATAAGCTTGAATCATTCAAATTGTATATGAAATCTTAAAATCATTAAAACACTTTTCATTTAAAGATTCTTCCGAATTTGATTTCTTTAATCATTATTATATATTCATCGCAATACTCAATTATCACCAACACCAATATTTTCTAAATGCAAATTATCACTATCGATCACTACTACCAACGATCTCCATTACCAACTACGTACCTAAAAAATCACCAACCTAGCCACCTTCACTCCAATCCCCATGACCACCAAGTACCAACCATCTTCACTGCTACCTTCATTGCAACCAATCACTATTGTCAGTCGTCATCACTGTCCACCTCGACCACAATTATTAGTTGATTTATCACCATTATTTGCCGCCTCCAGTACAAGCCATTTCTACCGGTACTTTTGGTCAATCATCTTCATCATTATCATTCTCCGCCCTATGTCAACCACCACCACAAATCATCACTTCTGGACACCATCACATAATCATCAACTATAATGAATAATCGCAACAAGGCTGTGTATAATAAATTCTTGTAATCAAATCCTTTTTAGAAAGTTTATACATAGTGAAAGTTTTAGTGCACCGAACTTGTCCACATAAAGAGGAGTACTTTAACAAGCGACGAATATTCTTATATCGCCACATAAATTAAGTTTTTTAAAAATATTTTGTTGCAATAATATTTAATTATTTTTCAAGTTCTCTATTGCCTCTTATATGAAGATGAACGTACTTTACATATAAACCGGGTCAATTATTCAATAATTCTGATTTGGAATAATATTTTAAGAAAAAATACAATAAACATGTTATTAATTTGAATTATAAAGCAATGGGCCTACGTCGCGCATTCATATTGATAGAGGAATTTTCGCGTATAGCTACTCCAAAATATCTTAATTATGTTTCATAGCTATAGTTTGGATAGTTACATCTCGTAACTATACCTATGACAACATTTATATAATTCACGCAATATTTATATACGTTCGTATAATTCACAGTTTTTGTATAACATTTGTATATTTTGCTATATAATTCGCACATAATATTTGTGTAATTCGCTATAAAATTCGCAGTGTTTATATATTTCACTATGCAATTTGATTTGCGGACAACTTTTGTATAATCACACACAACATTTGTATAAATCGCGTAAATTTTACAAAACTCAAACTGTACTTACAGCTAAATGTTTGCCGCGAGCCATAATGAATTCAAACTATAGCTATCTTAACTAATTAACTAGTATATATTTGCTTATTCACGTAGAATTATGAATCACAACGAAACCTCCATATCGTTTTATTATATTATAGTATTGTATTGTAATCATTTCTTATATATATTTTATCAACAAATTGTATAAAATTAAATCTATTAAATTTGGGTTCTAAATCTGCAGAGGCGAATTGAAGTTGACTGAAGGAGTAGGCATGCAGCTAGCCAACATGGAAAGGGGACAAATCCAGTAGTACATCTGTTTTGCCTTAGTTTACCTTGGTCTGCTCTGTTATATTTATTTATTTATTAAAAGAATCATTACTATATGGTCTTGGATCAATCATCACTTCAGATTTGTACTACATTCACTGTTTACACTTCACATAAATATTTTTTAATCTATAATCATGCATATATTAATTATTAGTTTAACATGTTGATAATTTAATTAAGAGAGAGAATGTGTTTTCTCCCTAAATTTGAAAGTCTCTGATGGCTAATCATTTTTCTTCCTTAAGCTAAGATTCAACTCGGTTAATTACAATTTTCTATTTTTCAGATTTGCCCTTTATTACATGTATTCGTAAGAAGACTTTTAAATTAGTCATATTTTCTATGATATCATGAATTATATTTAGTCATAATACCTAGCATAGTATTTAATTAGTATTTTCTTAAGGGGTGCCAAAGGCTTAATAGACACTTATTATGAATCTGAGGGAGCAATAATCCTTAGATGTATTTGTAAAGAAGTGGTAAATATCGAATACGTTAACATCATTGGGACGGATGGAGTAATTGTTAATAAAAAACAGAAAATAGTACTAATATATCATGTAGAATTGAAGATTCAATCATCATAATAGGATAAAACGCTTCCTAACGAAGATGATTTAGCTTTTTACCCTGGGAGACACAAATTCAAGACCTTTGATTAAGAGAAACAATAAAAGAAATGTTTAGTCACAAGATACATATGATACGTTGACTTTATAATGAGAACAAATTAAGAAATTTGATTATTAGTTCACAGCTAAAATTCTTCTAACTAATTGAATTCTCTTATAATCCACAGTTAAATGTGATTAGCATGCTATTTTTGTTGTTTAGCAATAAAATTTTATCTGTCGCTAATTTCTTATTTTCTAATGGTGAACGATAAAGAATAATCTATTTATCATAAAAACATGCATGTTCATAATACATATTTATAATTTATAAATATTGAAAACTGAAAAAACACAAAAATACAAAATATTCCAAGAAAGCAGGCGTAATTTTGTGCACTGCCATATTGAAGATTGACAAGCCACGTAATGTAAACAATTCCACACGAACTAAATAAAGAAGAAAAAAGCTAGACTTCACACATTACAAAAAAAAAATAAAAAAATTGTCTCCTTCTTGACCATCATCACATGGCTCTAACAGCTTGAAATCTTGGCTCTTTAGGTGAAAACTTCTGTTCACTATAAACATTCATGTAATCACCAAACATAAAAGCTGGGTAATTACTAATCATTTCCACCTTGTCATCATTATTATTATTCTCGACTGGAATTAGCTGAGGTGCGGGAGCAATAGTTGCTTTCAAAGACGGATTGTAAAAAGACGCAATTGACCTTCTATTCCCATTTTCCTTCGCCAAAATGCGATGCCAAACACTCTTATATTTCCCGTTACTAAGGACCTCAATTTGATCACCCGTGTTGATGACGATGGCGTTCTGGATCGGCTGAACGTGGATCCATTCGCCATCTTTTAGGATTTGAAGGCCATCCACTTGATCATCCTGAAAAAGCAAAATTACACCACCAGCATCGGTGTGTGCTCGTAGACCTTTCACCATTTCGGGATTTGGGCAGGGTGGATAATGACTAATTTTAGTCCCGAAAAATGCGTTTTGGGAACCTTCTTCACCGTTATTAAACGCTTTGTTTATGTAACCTTTTGGTAGACCTAAGTTTTCATCCATTATTTCCATCACTCGTAGTGCTAGATTCTTCACTTCTGATCGATATTCATTCATTATTTCCCTGTTTAATTAATTCAAATGTATAATATCAGCTTGTTAGTGTAAATTAAATGATATATAAAACATATTCTAAAAAGGAAATATTTAGTTATGTGATACTAGTTTAAATGTAAAACTTACCTGAATTGAGGAATATTGGAGGGCCATTCATTTTCATCAGTGAGAAGGAATACATCTTCCCAGTCTACATTTTCATTATTGCTTTTATTCTTCTCCAGCTCATTCAACAATTTCTTTGCTGTTGACTTGTTGAAATTTTCTTCTCTTTCCTTCTTGAAGCATTCTGAGGAAACTTTCTTCACCTTCTCAAGAAGTTCCACAGGAATCCCATGATTCACCAACTGCACAAATCACAATTGAAGTTTTAGCTTTGAAATTTATCGTTTTAAATATCAATAATATTTGTGTGATTATTATAAAAGCTTGTGTCATTACATGCATGCACTAAAGGTAAGATGAGAGTTGTTCGAATCAAATTCATTATCAAATTTAAAAATATGCATTCTTTTCAAGACCTACGAACTAATAAGAAAGTAATGTCATCTTATATTGCTCAATAGTTTTGTATTATTCTAGCAAAATCGTGAGTCGTGACGACTTATAAATAAAAGAAAATTACCTGAAAGAATCCCCATTCTTCACAGCAAGTGGCAATCTGAGCTAAAGTCTTGGCTCTCTCCTCTCCATTAAGCTTTGAAAAATCAATTACTGGAATAGCCATTGATGAATTATTATAACAAAATACAAGTATCCAAAAAGAGAGTAAATATACAAGTGAGAGAGAAAATAATATATTGCTTTTTTTCTTTTTTGCTTCTTTTAGGCTGTCACTATGGTGTTGTGTTATAGGAAACGATTGCCATAGTCCTATTTATAGCCAAAATGATTTCATGATGTCAACTCTCTAAATAAATTATTACTTTATTTTTCTTATTTAATCAACATATTTTAACAAATTAAGAAAGTGTACCCGTTGGAGTAGCTAGGGTAATTTGGACGGTGACATAATAGTATTAATTAACTTATGAAATAAGGTCAATGCCTTTTGAGTCATTGCCTACACCAAACATAAGGATTTTCATCATCACATAATAAATTATTAATGGCAAATAAGTTGTTAATTAAGGACATAATCAATAGTAGTATTATTACTGGTCCCTTTGAATATACATAAGACTTAGGTTGCATTATTAGCATTATATGTTTGAATTCAACCATATTTATCATGAATTGTAC
Organism: Solanum virginianum; assembly: GCA_000787875.1. Lineage (NCBI taxonomy): Eukaryota > Viridiplantae > Streptophyta > Magnoliopsida > Solanales > Solanaceae > Solanum > Solanum virginianum. The sequence goes on along the minus strand of DF358866.1, from coordinate 81,176 downwards.
AAACACACTAATTTCCCATTTGACTTAATTTCTTCGAAATCACAAGTGTTTTATTCTTTTTTTTGAAAAAAATATACTTATTTGGGAAAGTTAACTAAATTTTATAGTGAAGAACTTGAGTATTTTCTAATAACGATAGAACCCAACTTTTGTTGCAGGGAGAAATCGAAATTTAAAAAAAAAGCCTATAAATGTAGAAAGCAAAGGTGGGTTTTAATGCTATGTAGTATGTATTGACCAGGAAACTCTTGATCACGCTATCTCTCTTCTTCCCCTCTCGATCTCTCTCATTTTGATTTTTCCTATAATATATAACTATAAATCATGATTTTAGCAAACTATAACTATTTTTTGTCAAAATGTGGCTTGCATGTAAGATGAAGTGAAGAAGATGAAGATGGAGATAATGTGGAGAAGTGGTTTCTCTTATTGCTTCAGTGAAGAAGAGAATGAACAGTACAAGTAAAAGGGGAATATCCCCAACTATATGTATATACAAGTAAAGCCCACAATTAGAATTGTGGTCTTGTGCTCTATAGGATTACTATCACTAATACTAACTAACTAACAAATGCTTCTAACTAACTAATTAATTGTGGTAAATAACTAATAACTACCATGCTAAAACTAACTATATTCTAATCAGTTTTAACCATCCTCAATACTCCCCTTCAAGCTGGATGTATTGAAGGGATTCAATACTCCCAGCTTGCTGAGGAGGCTGTCATGCTGTGCTCTGCCCAGTGCCTTGGTGAGGAGATCAGCCTGTTGATCCCTAGTATGAATGTATGTAGTCTTGATCAGGCCCTTCTGAATCTTCTCCCTGATGAAGTGGCAGTCTATTTCGATGTGCTTGGTGCGCTCATGGAACACTGGATTGGCAGCAAGTTGCAGTACTGACTTATTGTCACAATAAATCAGTGTTGGCTCTGTCAATATCACACCCAGCTCTTGGAACAAACTTGTAACCCATACAACCTCAGCTGTCAGAGCAGCAAGGCTCCTATACTCTGCCTCTGTGGAACTTCTGGACACTGTATGTTGTTTCTTGGACTTCCAGGAAATAGGAGAGTCACCAAACTTAAGAATGAAACCAGTGACTGACCTCCTTATACTTGAGCATGCAGCCCAATCTGCATCACAATATCCATACAACTAGGGCTTCTGATTGGAGCTCATGAGCAGCCCCTTCCCAGGTTCTAACTTGATGTATCTAGTGACCCTTAATGCAGTCTTCCAGTGTGATGTCTTGGGCCTCTGCATGAATTGGCTCAACAACTGCACTGCAAAAGCTATATCAGGCCTTGTAATGGCGAGGTAAAGTAATTTACCAACCATTCTCTGGTATTTAGAAATATCATCATACAAGGTATCTGGTTCAACTTCAACACTGGTCATCTTTTGATTGTACTCTAATGGTGTCATGTAAGGTTTGACATTTGCCAGACCTGCCTCAGCTATCAACTCCAGTGCATACTTCCTTTGATTCATCACAATACCTTTACTTGACCTCATGAACTCAATACCCAGAAAATACTTAAGCTCACCAAGATCCTTGATCTTAAAGTGACTGTGTAAGGTATGCTTGGTTTCTTCTATCAACCCTGCATCATTTCCAGTGATCAGCAAGTCATCAACATACACTAGAATTATCACCAGTCCATCACCTCTTCTCTTTGTGAACAAGGAGTAATCTAGAAGACTTTGGGAGTACCCTGCACCCAAAAGTGCCTCAGTCAACTTTGCATTTCATTGTCTTGAAGCCTGTTTAAGGCCATATAGGGACTTCACCTGCTTACATGCAAGATTTTTACCCTTGTCAGCATAATAGAATCCCTTAGGCAGTTTTATGTACACTTCTTCAAGTAGATCTCCCTGTAGAAATGCATTAAAAACATCCATCTGGAAGATGTTTCAATTCTGTGTGGCAGCCAATGCCACAATAGACCTTCGTGTTGTCATCTTAAACATCCATCTGGAAGATGTTCTAATTCTGTGTGGCAGCCAATGCCACAATAGACCTCACTGTTGTCATCTTAACCACTGGAGAGAATGTCTCTTGGTAGTCAATTCCCTCAGTTTGGCTATAACCTTTTGCCACTACCCTGGCTTTAAATCTATCAATCTGTCCATCAGCCTTGTATTTAATCTTGTACACCTACTTACAGCCAATCATGTTCTTGCTCTCAGACAATTTAACTATCTCCCTGGTTCCATTTTCTTCTAAAGCCTGCACTTCTTGTTGCATAGCCCTTATCCATCTTTTGTCCTTGACAGCTTCTTCAAAGGTCTTTGGTTCCACATCTATAGAAAACATAGATAAGCAGGTTCTGTATTTGGGGGATACACTGTTATAGGATACATAATTGCTTTGAGAATAACAGTGAGACTTGGAAGTCTGATGCACATAGTCCTTCATCCAGATGGGAGGATGAGGAGTTCTACTGGACTTCCTGACTGGAGCTCTCTCAATATTCATAGGCATCAACCCAGGTACAATGATGGAACTGTCATTTTGAGCAATAGGCCCTGTGCTTGAAGGAACTTCTAGGTCTGGCATAGTATGGGACATGAGCATGGGATCACTGTCTGTGGGTACATTGTCTATAGAGATAGGCATAGGCAGATCTATATCCTCATCACATATAGGAAAATCTTCTGAGGTTGCAACTGGTTCAATAGGAAACAATGGCCTTTGTCTGTGTAGAACTTGCTTGAATGGAAATATGCTCTCCTTGAATACAACATCCCTGTTGGTAATCAACTTCTTCTGAGATAAATTGTATAGCAAATATCCCTGGTGAGTTGGTGAATACCCCATCAATACACATGCTTCAGCTTTAGGAGAGAACTTATCCTGCCTGACCACCTTGGTTGCATAGCACAAACAACCTATAGTTCTTAGGTGATCAATGTTTGCCTTGTGCCCATGAAACTGCTCATATGGAGTTTTTCCCTTTAGAACTGAAGTAGGCAGTCTATTTATCAAAAAGACAGCAGATAAGACACACTCTCCCCAAAACCTGATGGGGATGTTACCCTGGAACCTGAGTGCCTGAGCCACCTCAAGTATGTGTCTGTGCTTCCTTTCAACCACCCCATTTTATTGTGGGGTGTAAGGACAGCTACTCTCATGAATAACACCAGAAGATCTCAACAAACTATGGCATTCATTATTAAAAAATTCAGATCCATTATCAGTCCTAATCTTTTTAACATGTTTACCAAACTGAGTATGCACTAATGTTAAAAAAGACTTTAACACTGAAAAAACATCTCCTTTCAATCTCAGCAAAAATAACCAGCACATTCTAGAATGGTCATCAATAATTGTTAGGAAAAATCTGAAACCATTGTGAGTAGCAACCTTGTAAGGTCTCCATACATCCAAATGAATCAAATCAAAGACATCTAGTACCCTGGATGTACTTAAAGGAAAGGGTAATCTAGTTTGTTTTGCAAGTGGACAAATAGAGCACTTATTACACTCTTTATTGTCACTGAAAATCTTATCTAGTGATAGATGCTGCAACACTTTTGTAGAAGGATGACCAAGCCTATTATGCCAGAGCAGTCTGTCTGCATCTGAGTGCTTTGACATTAACGCTGCTTGAGCCTTCTTACTGTCCTCACATTGCAGTGTAGCTAAAAGATAGTATAGGCCATCGACCTCCTTACCAATCCCCTTCACTTTGTTTAGCGCCCAAAAGGAATACAAAACTGTGAGACCCAAGGCCTCCATTTCAAGATTGAATTTCAGACTCAATCTCTAGACCGACTCCTAGATCGAACCCCATAATTCTGCCTGCGTGTGGCAAATTAGGAGTCGGTCTAGAGATTGATTCTGGGATTCAATCTTGAAATGGAGGCCTTGGGTCTCACAGTTTTGTATTCCTTTTGTACATCTTTGGAGAGATAATAAAAAGGTTGGGCATTGGCCTGTAACTCTTGTGTTGTGTTTCTTTTCATGTGTGCGTGTGTGGGTGCAAACGACTAAGTGATCCGCTGTGCAAAAGTGTGTTTGGCAGATTCCGCATGCCAAACGGTTTGGCAAATCTAAGTGTTAAACGTGGGGAAGGCTGAAGTCGGCCGTGATTAGGGTGTCTGTTTCGCGGTGTTGTGGATGCCAAACGATTTGGCAAATCTAAGTGTTAAACGTGGGGAAGGCTGAAGTCGGCGTGAAGGCTGGCTGCCGCGCGGTGGTATAGGCGTGAAAAATAGGGCGCTAAATCACCCCCGTGAGAACTCAGGAAAGAAGTTAACTGAACACCCCATCTACCTTGTTAGTTTAGAAACTGAAAGCAGGTTGTGTTTGAATGCAGGAACCACCAACACATTTTCTAACATTCTTCCATCAATTATCCTATAACAACCAGTGTGTGACACTTGTGCTTTCTCTCCATTAGGCAAGTGTACCCCCTTATTGACATAACTAGATGCATGATAAAGTTTATCTAGCTCATATGTCATATGACAAGTAGCTCCTGAGTCAACTATCCAATGTCCTTGTTCTGTTTTATTCTTGATCTATATGCCATCATTACTCACAGACAGAGCATTAGATATGGTGATCATACCTGCCATGTTAGTCATGTTGTCCAATGCTTTGCTTGAGCTTGCATTTGCTTCTTCCCTCTCCAACATATGCAGGATCTTATTGTATTGGCTTGGAGTAAATGTTGGCTGTGTTGTCATAACTAAACTGAGCTCAATATTGCTTCCTTTCATCATGGAAGCAGCAGGGGCAAAAGAAGCAACAGGAGCAAAGTCATCCCCTAATTCCATCTCATTTCTGATAGCAGACACATGATACACAACTTCCTGATGCCTATTGCTTTGCAACAAATTAGCTGGTACTCCTGACTTCTTCTTAAATTTCCAGTCAGGAGGGTATCCATTTAACTTGTAGCAATCCTCCTTCACATGACCTTGGATTTTACAATAGCTACAAGTCTGATCCCAATTCTTCCTCCTAGGCTGAAATTTTTTAGAAAAATTCATATTCCATCTTCCTGCAAACAAAACAATTTGATTTGGTGTGGCCCATCCTGTATGAGAACCAGCAGTCTGCCTTTGGCTCTTATCCCCCATTATCATAGCATAAGCTCTACTAACACTAGGCAATGGGCTTATCATTAGAATCTGGCTATGAACATGTGCATACATCTCGTTTAATCCCATCAGAAAAGCAAACAATCATAGACATGCTAGATGATCAACATATGTTCTGGATCTATCACAATTACATGAAGGTGGGGGAACTAATGCATCAAACTCATCCCAAAGTAACCTCAGCTTTGAAAAATAGGCAGAAACTGACATATTACCTTGATTAATTGTGCAAATTTCTCTATGCAACTGGTAGCCTCTAGAGCCATCGACCTTGTCGAATCTCTCCTTCAAGTCAGCCCAGACCATTGCCGCATCTATCGCATAAAGAATGCTGCTCAGAAGCTCCTTCGATACTGTATTCATAATCCAAGCTAATATAAAAACGTTGCATTTCTCCCATTGTTCCTCCATTTCTCCCTGATAATCAGCTCTCTTGCAGGTCCCTAGAACAAACCTTAGCTTACTCTTCGCCCTAAGATTTATCAACATAGATCGGCTCCATAAGGAGTAATTCTCTGTCCCTGTAAGCTGAACATTAGTGAGAATACATCCCGTGGTGTCCAAATTGTAAAGGTAGAGAGGATGATTTTGTTTTCTCTCAAGTTGATCGAGAGTATTAAACGAATCTCCATTATCGGAAGTAGCATTCACTGCTGATTCCGCCATCAATTCGATCTATTCCTTGTTGAGCTATCTCCAATCGGTCAAAACAGTGTTCGACTTAATGCTCTGATACCATGTCAAAATGTGGCTTGCATGTAAGATGAAGTGAAGAAGATGAAGATGGAGATAATGTGGAGAAGTGGTTTCTCTTATTGCTTCAGTGAAGAAGAGAATGAACAGTACAAGTAAAAGGGGAATATCCCCAACTATATGTATATACAAGTAAAGCCCACAATTAGAATTGTGGTCTTGTGCTCTATAGGATTACTATCACTAATACTAACTAACAAATACTTCTAACTAACTAATTAATTGTGGTAAATAACTAATAACTACCATGCTAAAATTAACTATATTCTAATCAGTTTTAACCATCCTCAATATTAACCTTCCTATATTTTAAATATTTGTTATTTTTGAAAAATTTCAATTTTAATTAGCCAAAAGAGAATTTTTTTTTTCTTGAAGAGTTTCAATTTGAATAATTATAAACAAAAAGATGTAACTGCTTCATAAATTGTTAACTGAAGATGGCTGCCGACTAGGAACGTTGACAATTTTCAGTTATTTTGCCTTTGACTTTGATAAAGCATGACATGTATTATTTGTACTATAATGTAAAGGGATCAGTTAATTAATTTAATCTGCACTATTTTTTAGGCATAGTTTTAGGTCTAAGAAAGATGGTAACTTTAATTTAAAATTCTTTAAATCTAATACTGAAATTTGTCAACGTATTAATTAGTTAATTTTAAGTCTGAACTGAAACAATTGTTTTAGAATTAAAACTTTGTGGTAACATGTTAGAGGTCTTAAAGATAATATATATAATTTGTACGTTAAGCCAGCTTCGTTTAATACTTCAATTGAACACTTGGTTAATTGTAGACCATTGATTTTATTCTGAATGTTCGAATATTGGGGTTCATAATTAATGGATACAGCTAATAATGACCGTGAGATCAACAACATATAGTTTGACTATCGAAAAATTGTGATACAGTGGATGAAGTTATTTCTCTTTTAATTAGAAATTTTGAATTCGAGTTTTAAATATAAAAAGTTAATGATATAAAATATTTTCTTCTAACTGATGTCG
>DF358866.1:50448-60887 GCA_000787875.1 Solanum virginianum | reverse complement strand
CAGTCTTCTGAAGAAAGTGGTCTCTAAGTCCAAATGAGATTGGCACGAAAGAATAGAAGAAGCCTTGTGGGCATATAGGATGACATATCGCACACCGACTTAAGCAACCCCATATTCACTTACTTTTGGAGTTGAAGTAGTTTTGCCACTTGAGCGTCAGATACCGTCTTTAAGACTGGCTATCCAAGAAGGGCTCACAGAGAAAGAAAATGCTCGACTACATCTTGCCAAGTTAGAAGCATTTAATGAAAAGAGGTTAGAAGCCTAACAAAATCTTGAATGCTCTCAAGCTCGTTTGTCTCGTGCCTTCAATAAAAAGGTTTGCTCAAGGTGTTTTCAAGTTGGAGACCAAGTTCTCATAGCAAGAAGGCCCATTATCACTTCACATAAGTCCAGGGGAAAATTCACCTCGAAGTGGGATGAATCATATGTAGTACAAGAAGTTTACTCAAATGACGCTTACAAGCTTGTCGATGCAAATGACATGAGGATCGGTCCTATAAATGCAAAATTCCTTAAGAAGTACTACCCTTGAAGAAAATTATGGTCCTTGGAATTTGTGTAAAAATGCATAATACTCCTGGCCTGCAAGAGTATAAACAGTGTACGACACCCTAAAAAAACACTTCCCCCAGAACTACATTTTGACTTGATCCTTTTCATAGAAGGCGTTTGGAATTATATTCTAAGTTCAGTTGCATGAGTGTTAAAAAACTATATATCCCTTACTTGATTCCTCATGGGGGCAAAGCCCTACGAAATGTGAGTTCCTTCTATGTCATGCTTGAGGTCTTCAAATTCAATCAAGTTTGTAGGTTGAATTTTTATATTCCCCAAGTCTCCAGGCTAAAGTCCCCAAGGTCTACAAGTTGGTTCCCAAATTAAGCGAGTGTGCAAGTGACGATCCTTAAGTTCTCAAGTTTTGTGTTGATATTCTTTAAATTTATTCATTTCGTAAGTTAAATCATTAAGTTGCGTAAAATTTGCGAAGGCAAATGAACAAACTTCAAAAGAGGAAGGATTCCTTTTTACTATTTTCATTCTTACTAGCGTTCCAAACGTGAATTAAGTTTGAATTATTAAGGCTTGCAGTAAAAGAAAACATGTAAAGAATTCAAGTTAGAACTACAAATACAAGATATGAGACAAAAAAATAGAGAAATTCTATAGCTATAAATTGTCTAACATATCAATCTAAATCTTGAGAGAATAAAGAAAAGCAGCAAAAAACAAAATAAAATAAAGGAAGCTTAATCTAAGCATAATTTATAGTTGATCAAATATTGACAACTAGCCTCTAAGCCCTCTCTCCTATGCTCCAAGCGAGTCGAATCGGCGGTCGTCAAAAAGTCCATATTTTCATAAGAAGACACTTTGTTCTCAACAACTAAGATCTTGGCTTGAACTTTCTTAATCTCCTTCTTGGCAGCACCTATAGCAACCTCAAGTTCATCTCGCTCCGCCTGTAGAGTTGTTAACTTCTTCTTGACTATCTTTAGTGACTTTCTTTTAGAAAAAGCATGTTTAGTCTTCTCACCCTCCTCTACTCTAAGTGACTCAAGACCCTCCTTGGCCTTAGAAAGCAACTCCAGCTTCTTGTCCTCATGCATCCTATCTGCAAAATTGGAGCGCTCTTGGTCATAGGAGGCAGCAAGCTCAAAGAAAGAATCCACCAAATGCTTCAAGGATGAAAGATCTGTGAGACACATCCCATTCATCTCTCAGAGAATCTAAAAAATATCCTCTTTGTAAGATAAAATTGAGTGTCAGTGATGAAAGATCTATGAGATACGTCTCACTCATCTCTTGGAGAATCTCATAAATATCTTCTTTGTAAGATGAAAGTGAGTCTATGGAGAAGTTCTAGAAAGTTTGCTACAAATCTCTTCCCAAAGGCCCAAGATATACTTCTTTTTGTGAGTTGAGACAATGCTTTTTCCTTCAAAAATAGACTTAGCCCCATCTGGCTTTGAAAGAAGTGGAGGAGTGCTACTCGAGTTAAGGGCCAACCCTTTTAAAGTTTGATCATGAGAAGTGGTTGCAATTCACTGTTCTTGCTCAATAACTAAAGTTGACTCTGCCTCAAGTTTTGATGTCATGACAGACTCCTCACTAATTTGCAGGCTCTCTTGTAGTAATTCCTTTGGATGCTCAACAACATTCACCTACACAAAAAGGGAGGAAAAGAGCATTAGCAAATTAGTTAACTATGAATTGTTCTTAAAATTCATTTAAAAAAATAATTTGTGGTCAAAGGAAAAACCTCTTCACTCTGAATGGCTAATATTTTTGGAGGACTATCAATGCCTTATTCTTCCACAATCTCCAACTCAACAGCCTCGATTGTAATTGGTTCATGTCTTTTCCTCTTCCAACATTGGTCCCCATTGCTGCTTTTGCTGGTCTCTTGAGAGGCTTGCTTTGTAAATGGAAAAATTAAGGGGCGTTTCTTTGTAGGGGTAGGAGCACGAACTACTTCTTTCTTAGATCCTTTAGAGGACATGAGCCTCTTACTTTGAGGTTGTGGGGCAAGTGGGGCATCAACTTTTAAGAGCTTCTCTCCGACGTCTTGACCTTTATCCCCTAAAAGAGTGTGAAGTTTGGCCCAGCCTTTTCTAACAAAGTTTCCAGGTTATCCTCAAGAAACTTCCCATGAGATTTTTCCTACCAAGATAGTTACCAAGTGGAGTAAAGTCTCTTCGCAGAAGCAACTGCAGGAGAAAATGTCACTCTTGACATGGTAGTACGCGAGATATAGATTCTCTAATACCTAAGCCCCTCCTCAAAATATTCAGCATGAATATCATGTTTGATTTATCCAGGAGTATCTTGATGGAACCCAAACTGATGGCTAAATCGGTTGGGACTGTATGGCTCAATAAGGAAGGAGTCCCCCTTCCTTAAGGTAAGATAATTAAAGTGAAGGCTCATGAAATAAAATGAGTCCAACTCTGAAGCTTTGTTATCATCAACATAATAAGTGAGGCGAGGCTTAGTAAGCATGGTCACAGTCCACACAAGGCTTTCACCTCAATGGACGTACTTTCGTGCCTCATCTTTGTCAAAATATTTTGCAGCACCCTCGCCAGAATATATCGTCATCCACGGGAGGGAAGGTCCACCAGTAAGAGGATGTTGGTCATTAATAAATAATGTTTCAATTGAAATATCAAATTAGATGGAGACTGCAAGGCTAACCCTTCGATTACTCGTCATCAAGCTTGCCATCTTAATAGTTTTAGGCCAAATAAGACTTTCCCCTTCAGAGGGAACTACAAAGACACATAACCAATATGATAAGAAGGCTGCTAAATAAGTCCCATATTTTTGGTGTTCTGCTCCAAGCATAGAAAATGTCGTCTTTTGAGAGCTTGACCATGTGCTCACCTCCGTTGATATGTCACCTGTCGGGTTATGTGTAGACGCTAAGCGTCATACCTTCTTCTCTTTTCTCGGTGGAGCTAGCTCATACTTGATATCTTGTTTACACCAAAATTGTATCCAGTCACTAAAAGAGATCCCCGAGCTATCACCTTTCTTCTCTCTAAGATGATGGAAGACATCAAATAAATACTCACGAGTTTGAGGAAGAAATCTATCATTTTTCGCATCATGACCTATAAGCTCTTTGGCATTAGGTATCACTTCTTCATAAGAAAACCCACTGATCGGTAGGCCGCCAAGAATATACAAGTCCCAATGAGATATGGATGCTTCTCCAAGAGAAGTAAGCAGTGTGTTGGTTTGGGGACACCAAGCCTCACAAAAGGCCTGCACGATATTGAAGTTCCTATCAAAAGTAAAAAGAGAAGCAACGACAATATTTCAGAGGTTAGCATCATTCAAGCTCTGCCCATGTTTGATAAAGACATCTTCTATCCATTCCCAATAGCCAGGGATGCAATGATATTCACCCTCGAACAGGATTTCATCTCCCCAACGTAACCTTCTTGGATTATGCGATGCCCTAAATTTGGAAGAGTGCTTGCAAGATTGGTGCCTTGAAGATTTGGTGCCTTAAGATACCATACCTTGGAAGCTTTGTTGGATTTGTGGTCACGTTCAAAGGTCCAATCTGTCTTATGAAATGTGTTTCACAATTGTGGCCATGCATCTGCATAATGACCAACTAGAGGATCTCGGACTAAAAGCTTAGTCTCTACCTTGCTATCTTGCGACCTAATTATGAGGTATCTGAGTCCAGAAGATGAGCAAGTGTAGTCCTTGAAGAAGACCATTGTAAAACATTTAGAATAGCAGAAAGCCTCCTATTGTTGGTCCCCTATGTTTAAACATTTAGAACAGCGAAAAGCCTCGTATTGTTGGTCCCCTATGTTTACACATTTAGAACAACGGAAAGTCTCATATTGTTGGTTCCATATGTCTAAACATTGAAAATATTGTAAAGCGTCAAATTTGTAATCTAAAGGCATGAGCATGGATTTATCCCTTCACACCTCAAGACAAAATTCTTATGATATGATGAATCTTAATTTTATGGACCTACCAAAAAAAAGACAAAAATGCATACAAGAAAATATGGAAAAAAAAAGAAATTACCTGTCAAAGGATGTGCTCAAACACCTTGCAAACAGAGAGAAATTGGTGGCCATTCACTAAAAGAGACATCTTTATATAGAGTTGCGTAGGTGGAGTTTCCTTCTCCAAAATGACTCGAATTAAAAGGTCGGTTATTGTATACTAATAGGACATGGTCAGCAACAAGTATTTTGAGTTCAAATAAACATAGTCAGCAAAGGACTATGTTGTCCCCCGAGAATGAGGAAAGGTAAAAGAAACCTTTAGCATTAAATGCTTCATTTTGATGAAGACACTTATTACAGGATTAAAAAATAATAATAAAATAATATATGGATCAAATCCACAATATTTTGACCTAGTACAACATGTATTGGTCATTAATAAATAATGTTTCAATTGAAATATCAAATTAGATGCTTCAAGTCTAGTTTTCAAAAAGAGAATATCAACAAGACTTGAAGTAGGAGGCATTTGTAATCATATAAAATTTATTAAAATATAAATTTTATAATATGATTCAATTTATATTAAATTCAAAAATACATTAGTCCAAAATAAATATTATGGATTAATATAATTGGGTTTATTAATTAAGTCCAATAAAATATGAATTTAATTAAAAGCCCAAATTTATTTATTTGGGCTACAAAAGATGACCCACTTCATTGGGCCCCATATTCCTTCATCCAAGAGGTCCACTTGATGCCACATGTCAAATGATGTAGCACGCCAAGTCAAACAAAGAAGACAATAGGATCATGCCGTGTGTCCAAATGACAAACCCATTTCATTAAAGCTCAACACGCCATGTCACTTAAATTTGATTGGCCGAGAGAAAGTCTGATTCTATTATGAATCCTCTATTCTATAACTATATATAGGGGTCTTCATAATTCAGATTTTGCAATAGGAATTCTAACAAAAAGCTAAAGAGAGCTCATGGAACCAACGGCACAATTTCTCTACAAATTTAAGAATTCAAACATTCAAGCCTTCAAGTTCAAGAACAAGCTTAAAAGCTCTTGAACTCAATATCAAGATCAAGAATAGGAAACAAGATCAAAATCAAGATTCAAGATCAAATTCAAGAACATACTTCAAATTCAAGATCAAGCTCAAGGGCCCTTGAATTTACACTTGAAAATGCGAATCACAGGATTCGTAGAGAATGTAACACTCACATTATTGAAATCAAATACTACAAATTATTGTGATATTTTCGTTCTTAATTATTATTTTCTCAACGCGAATTTTATCATCTACAGAGTCTTTTAATGAAGGGAAAAAGTTCAAACAACATTTCTAGGGGTCTTCACATTTTTAACATAGTATAGATAATTAATTTTTTTTAATATTTGACGAGTTGTTTTCTTGTAAGAAAAGGTTTATGATTCTATAGATAGAAGTTCATTCCTCCTAATTTAGTAGCATCCACAATATAGTCCTGGGGCTTTAAGAATTTTGGGTAGGGGGAGAGATTGTGAAGCACAAGTATATGTAAAGTATCTCTTTTTATTCTGGGTGAATTGATGGAGTTATTTTTCTTGATATTATGTACTCTCATTATATAGTGGATTATTCATCACATCTTGTGGATGTAAGTGAGTTGACCGAACCATGTTAAATATTTGTATCTCTTTTGGTATATTTCTCATTTGTCTTCTTACTTGTGGTCTTTCAAGGTTTGGTTTGCTAACTTTGCATGATACGTGATTTTTGTCAATCCCAATAAGTGGGATCAGAACCATTAGAGCTCCAACTAAATTTGGATCGGACATTATAGGACCCATTTCGGATAAAGTTTCCAACAAGATTTTTTCATATTCAGGACTCGAATGTATGGCCTCTAATTAAGAATGGAACAGTCTCGTCATTGCATAACAACCCATGTTGATAATTCTATATTCTTCTATTGTTCAAGGGAAAGAATATCTTAGTTTATCATTGAGTTTTAAATTCATGTCAGCTTCCTATCTACCTTGATATGAATTATAATTAATATGTTCGTGTTTTATGTTACAATATAATTCAAAGAATAAAATATTTACTTACCTTTTTTTTAATTTGAAACTTTTAGCAAGAGAACAAATATAATAGTTTCAATAACTTGGATCATATACTTGAATGCCATAATTCATATTGAATATCAATTTATAGTTCATTTTGGTCTAGACTGTAAAGTTATATTATGAAAGCTCCTTCAAATTTTAAATAAACACATGTATTCCTTACAAGCATGCATACACACAAACAAAAATTAAAGTCCATAAAAATGCAGACAAATTATCAACCAACACGCATATAAATTACGAGATAAAATAATATGATGAAAGATGAAAAAATATTGTTACTTCTAAATCCATCGTTGTATAAGTGTGTTGCTTTGATGTGAATATAAAATAACTCTGTATATAGATAGTATGTGTTTTAGTGTTATTGTCTAATTGGAATTAATATTGGATTGTAGAACTTTATGTTCTATGTGTTAGTTGTTTCAATCTAAATATTAGGTAAATTGTTAATTGAAAAGAAATGACCTTTTTTTCATAATTTTTGGAAGATTTTTTCCTATTATTTTGGATAGTTTTCAAACCTTTTTTTTTTAAAATAATTATTTGTTTTTGTGTGTACACACACACACACACACACACACACACACACACACACACACACACACACACACACACACACACACACACACACATATATATATATATGTATGTATTATTTTAAATTTTTTGACTACTTTTATTTTTAGGTCAAGTCTATTTTTTGGAAGTTTTTGCCTATTTTTTGGATGATTTTTAAACCCCTTTTTTTGGGGACCTATTCTTGGATTTTTAAATTATTTTATTAATATTTGAAAGTTTTTTTTAACTATTTTATTTCTAGATCAACTCTATTTTCGTTGAAAGTATCTTTGAACGGTAGCCACTTCTACTAGGACCGGAATGATTATCCCTGCTCGATGGGTCGGGAAGTGATCCAAACGAACCTTCCAACAAGCAGAATAGAAGTTGCCAGGTGTTGTCGCAATCCGCAGAAGTAGCTTCAATCGAAGGTTGCAGGTGCAATCAAAACATTGCTAATATGAGATCATCCTCCGCCCGTCAGAGAGAGCCACATCTAATGGAAAAATCAAATTCAACGAGGACTTGGTATAGGAATTTAACCAGAATAAGGAAATCTTGATTTCTCCGTTAATTTTTAATATGTTTATAATATGTAATATTTAATAATTGAAAAAAATGTGAAAAGTTGATTTTGTCTAAAGAGGAGTCTTTTAATGAAGAAAAAAAGTTCAAACAACATTTCTAGGGGTCTTCAAGCTTTTAATATAGTATAGATAATTAATTTTTATAATGTTTGACGAGTTTTTTTCTTGTAAGAAAAGGTTTATGATTCGATAGATAGAAGTTCATTCCTCCTAATTTAGTAGCATCCACAATGTAGTCCTAGGGGCTTTAAAAATTTTGTGTAGGGGGAGAAACTGTGAAACACAAGTATGTTTGAAGAATCTCTTTTAATTTTGAGTGAATTGATGAAGTTATTTTTCTCGATATTATGTACTCTCTTTTATATAGTGGATTGTTCATCTCATCTTGTGGATGTAAGTGAGTTGACCTAACCATGTTAAATATTTGTATCTCTTTTGGTATATTTCTCGTTTGTCTTCTTACTTGTGGTCTTTCAAGGTTTTCTTTGCTAGCTTTTGCATGACACGTGATTCTTGCCTATCCCAACAAGTGGGATTAGAACTTAAGGTTATTGTTAGTGCTTGCCGGCCCTATCTAGTGATATTAGAGCCTTGGTTGCATAACAATTGATATTAGAGTAAGATTAAAAATGAGTTTTCATCTTGGGGGGGTTCAATTCTGTTCACAACCTGCTTTATAATAATGAAGATTTTTCTTTGAGAAATATTTTTGGAGAGGTTCTCTGTGGCGTGATATAGATTTTCTAGAGGCGATTCAACCTGTTGAAGATTACGTAAAGAAGGTGACACAAATTTATTTTATTAGAAATCTAGGCCAAGGGGGAGAATTCTTGGGTATTTATCCTATCTTCCAAGTTTAATTGGGTTTTTCTTTTCTTAAAAGAAAAATATAAATTCTTCATAGTTAGAGAGCCTTTTTTCTTGTAGAAAAAAGTTTATGACTCTATAAATATTAGCTCATTCCTTCTAACTTACTAGTATGTACAGTGTAATCCTAGGGGCCTTCAGAGTTTTATGTAGGGAGAGAAATCATGAAACACAAGTATGTGTGAACCTCTTTTTATTCTGAGTGAATTGGCAAGGTTGTTTCTCTTGATATTATGTATTCTCTTTTATATAGTGGATTGATCATCTCTCCTTGTAGATGTAGGTCGGTTGACCGAACTATGTTAAATATTTGTCTCTTTTGGTATATTCTCATTTGTCTTCTTACTCATGCTCTTTTAAGGGTTGCTTTTCTAACTTCCACATGACATCTAATTCTTATCGTTCGATCCTAAAAACAAAATAGTCCATTAAAAAATATTTTTCAAAAAAAATTAATTTTAATTTTCTATATGATATGACATATTGTTATATTTAAAATCACAAGATTAAAGATCATTTGATACATTTGATTAAAGACAGACCCCCTCACTAGAAAAATTACACAATATATATAAAGGTATTTTTAATTTTTCTTAATGCATTTCATGCTACACGTCCCTCGAAATATAGTATCCATCGCAGCGTGCGACACGACCCTCAAATCATAGTATCTATCGTGGCGTGCAACACGACCCTCGAAATAGTAGAGCATTTAAAGTAGTACCAAGAGTAAATACAACTATCACAAATGGAATACAAAGTTGATAATATCTGATACAAAGTCTGAAAAGAAGCAATAACAGAAGATTCAAAGATCCATGATGATTCGAATTCTGAGCCTCACTGCTAAGATCTGGTTACCTAAAGAAAGCTCTGCAAGAATGAATCAACTACCCTGGATGAATCCTTGTGCTCGATCTGCAAAGAGGTCAACAAAGTAGGGTAAGTATACCGAAATGTACCCAGTAGATTTAACTGACTAGTTAAAGGAAATCGAACAAGTATGTAACAATGAGTTCACACTTGCTAACTCAATTTAAAGAAAGGAAAGTTGTAGCCTACCTGTACGCTGATTAGGTAAGCTCTAATTCACCTTGCCAGAGTTTTTTTCTTCGTATGACATCTAAACGTTATCACATTGTAACCAACAAACTCACAACGTCATAACAGTCATTTTGACACTAAATTCGCAAGAAATAGAGACAAATCAATTTTGGGGTCTAAAATGTAAAAATATGAGACCCATGGCCTGAATTTTGGAATTGATCCCAAACAACATTCTCAGCGTAATTTTGGAAGTGACCCCAAAAATTGATCCCAAATAACATTCTCAACTTAATAAGCAATACAAAAACTAAATTCAATCCAAAAATTAACACTAAAAGGGCACACAACCAAAATTCCAAAACTTAGATAAAGGCTAAGAAATGGCAGCAACAAAAAGGAGAAAATTACAAAAAACAAGTTTTGAATTTTAAAACGAACCACCACACGATGATCTTCACCAAAAAACCACCCCAAATGGACCCAAGAATAACTGAAATGGATACCTACAATCAAGATACCATCCTCTAAAAATGCCCCAAGAATCACTTCGAAAATGCATGGAACAACTGTCACGATCCGAAATTCAGGCGTGATGACACTCACCTAACTCACCAAGGCAAGTCAGCCTAAAACTTTCTAATTCAAACATAATAATAATTGTAGAAGATAAATAGACTAATAGGACAGTTAATCATATGAATACCAAACTATAACTATCCCAAGGACTGGTGTCACATGTACAAGCCTCTAAATATAAAATTCTCGA
>DF358866.1:19548-46453 GCA_000787875.1 Solanum virginianum | reverse complement strand
AAATCATGAAATTTCATAAAAAGTACTTCATAAAATCAAACACAACTCATGTATATAATGCATAATAGGAAATACCCATGAAAAACATTAAATCTTGAAATCATGAAATTTCATAAAAAGAGAGAGTTGGGCTCCATGGGTGAAAGAACCCATGGATGAAGACCCACATACCTAAACCTTGGAATTCTTGAAGAAGAATTTGAGGAAGACTTGAGGCTTGAGTCAGGTCTTTGAAATCCAAAGCAAGGCGGGGTCAAAGTTGTGTTTAAACTTGACCTCTTCAATCAAAGAAGATTTGGAACCATAAAATACCACCACACCACCATTCTCTACTTCATTCAACCACACTTCCAACCTAGCCAGTCGATGGACTTCTCTAGCCACCTCCTTATTGCCATCATCAATATGAGCTAGACTTCCCATGGACACTCTACTTAGAGCATCGGCTACAATATTAGCTTTGCTAGGATGATGGTGCACACTCATGTCATAATCCTTAAGGAGTTCTAACCACTGTCTTTGTCTCAAATTAAGATCCCTTTGTGTGAACACATATTGTAGATTCTTGTGATCGGTGAATACATCTATATGAGCCCCATACAAATAATAACATCATATCTTCAAAGCAAATACTACGGCCACTAATTCAAGATCATGGGTGAGATAATTACGCTCATGCACCTTAATTGTCGAGACACATGTGCTATAACCTTGCCATTTTGCATCAATACACACCCCAAACCAACCCTTGAAGCATCACAATAAATCACAAACCCTTCTAGCCCTTCCGGTAAGCCAAAATAGGAACGGAGATAAGCTTGACTTTCAAAGTTTGAAAAATTCCTTCACATTCATTGGTCCAAACAAATTTTTCTTTTTTTTTTTGTGTCAATTTTGTCAAAAGGAAAGTAATTGTAGAGAAACCATTCACAAACCTCCGGTAGTATCCCGCCAAATCCAAGAAACTTATAATATCCGTTGAAGTCAATAGCCTAGGCCAATTTCTTATTAATTCCATCTTCTTAGGGTCCACCTTAATTCCATCACCCAACACTATATGCCCTAGAAATGCAACCTCTTTCAACCAAAATTCACATTTATCAAATTTAGCAAACAACCTCTCATCACTTGAAGTTTGTAACACTACCCTAAAATGATTCACATGCTCTTCTTCACTTCGAGATTTATCAAATTTAGCAAACAACCTCTCATCCCTCAAAGTTTGCAACACTACCCTCAAATGATTTACATACTCTTTTTCACTTTGAGAATAGATCAATATGTCATCTGTTAATCTCAAAACCCATACGCAGAACGGACTAGATATGATCAAAAGTAAAAGCAACCACATGATAATACGAAAGTATAATACAATTAACAAATAAACAGCAAATAAGGATAATTACATGCTAGAAATAAAGCACTACTACTCAACTCTATAAGGCCTCCTGACTACCTAACCCTACTAACCAATTATCCTACTATTTTAATTCACGACC
Source organism: Solanum virginianum (assembly GCA_000787875.1). NCBI lineage: Eukaryota > Viridiplantae > Streptophyta > Magnoliopsida > Solanales > Solanaceae > Solanum > Solanum virginianum. The sequence continues at coordinate 44,954 of DF358866.1, read as the reverse complement.
TCCACTTCTTCCTATCTAGGGTCATGTCCTGAGTGGGATTAAGTTTCGCCATATCATGTCTAATCACCTCCCCCCAGTACTTCTTCGGTCTACCTCTACCCCTTTGTGTAACTCCTATAACTAACCTCTTGCACCCCCAAAAAACATCACCACAAATTCAAAGTGTCAATACCTAGTCTGAAAAGCCATCTTGAGAATATCACACTCCCTCACCCTCACTTGGTGGTATTCAAGCCAAAAGACATTACCACATCTTCAGAATGCCCATGCCTAGTCTGAAGTCGTCTTGGGAATATCACACTCCCTCTCCCTGACTTGGTGGTATCTCGACTTAATATCAATCTTAGAAAAATGAGTAGCCTCTTGTAGTTGGTCAAATAGGTCGTCTATTCTTGGTAGAGGATACTTGTTCTTTATAGTGACTTTATTGAGTTGTCGGTAGTCGATGTATATTCTAAGTGAACCATCTTTTTTTCTTACAAATTACATCTGTGCACCCCATGGTGACTTGCTAGGCCTTATGAAATCCTTCTCTAATAAATCCTTTAATTTGTCCTTCAACTTTTTTAACTCGCTCGGGGCCATACGGTAAGGGGGAATGGAAATAGGTTGTGTATTGGGGAGGAGGTTTATACCAAAGTCTATTTTTCTTTTGGTAGGAACACTGGGAAGCTCATCGAGAAAGACATCAAGAAACTCATTGACCATCGGAATCGACTCAATAGGAGGGACTTTAGACTTAATATCCCTAACCCTTATAAGATGGTAAATGCAACCCTTAGAAATCAATTTTTGGGCTTTAAGACAAGAGATGAACCTACCTTAACCACCATATTACAACTTTCCAACTCAAGGATGGGCTCATTAGGGAATTGAAATCTAATTATAGGTTCTACAATCGATGGAAGCATGATATGCATATAACCAATCCATCCTAAGAACAATGTCAAAATTCACCATGTCAAGTTCAACAAAATCACAAGGCAAGGCTTTATGCAACATGGACATGGTACAATCCCTATAGACTCTTTTAGCAATAATAGGCTTACCAATAGAGGTAGATACTTCATAGGGTTCACATAATAATTGGGGATACACATGAAGCTTATTGGTAACAAGAGGAGTAATGAAAGAAAGAGTGGCACCCGAATCTAACAATGCATATATATCATAATCATAAACCTTTAAAATACTAATAACAACATCGGGAACCTCTTCCACTTTGCATAGAACCAGTTTTGTCTTGGAGCACCCCCTTCTTGGCCTCCCTTTGCCCTTTGACCCATATTAGAACCTTGGCCTTGAGGACAACCATCCCTACCCTTGTTTTTGAGCATAAGGGCAATCAACAATCTTGTGAGTCACTTTATCAAAATCATATCTAGCATTAGAGTCCCTCAAGCATAGAGCACCATGATTTTTCCCACAATTTTGGTACCTAGGATTAGTCATTCCACTATTGCCACCTTGAACCCTTAGGTTAGATACCCCATCATTAGCAAACCTCTTTTTTAGAGCATTAGAGGACCCTTGTCCTTGGAATTTGTGACCTTGTTAGAAGTGGCCACCCTTGGCACCTTGGAAACCACCATCAAACTGAGCCCCCTTGGCTCTTCACTCCTCCTCTTTCTAATCTTCCCCCCCTCAAGTTATTCGGCATAGGTCATGAGTCGAGATAAGTCCATGTCATCCACAAGCATAGTGGTGCAACATTCTTCATTCACCAAATCAGACACCTCCCGATAAAAACTTGTTCATTCTTGCCCTAGAATCAACAACCAAGTGATAAACATACTTTAAAAGCTTGTTGAATTCGAGGGCATACTCTCTCACACTCATGGAGTCTTGCTTGAGATTCATGAACTCCATTATTTTTGCCTTTCTCAACTCAACAGGGAAGAACTGATTGAGAAAGACAGCTTTGAACTCCTCCCACAGAATGACATCATTATTTCCCCTCTCCAATTTCCATTGAACAAACCAAATTTAGGCCACACCATTGAGTTGATAAGCTGCTAGTTCCATTTTCTCCTCTGAATTCACCCCATGATAGCAACCATCTTATACACCTCATCAATAAACTATTAGGGCTCTTCCTCCATTTTTGGATCTTTGAAATTCTAGAGGGTTCATCCTTGTAGTCCCTCACTCTTGAGGTTGATTTAGGACCATGGGGGGCTTGAGCCCCTTGATTCAATTGATTGGTCATAATATGTGCCAACATGGTGATGGCATTTTGAAACTCAACTTGTGTAGCCCCTTCTCCTTGAGATTCTTGATGAGCTAGACCCTCCTCGGGTATACAGGCCCTCTGTGGTCTTTCTCATGGTAGTAGCATGATCTAAAAGAGGAAAAGAGCATTCGTTAGTGGATGAAGCCTTATCTTCATATCTAGAGCACGACATAGATCATGAAGAAGTGAAATATTTCATAAAATGTCTCATAACCTCTTATTCATAGTTGTGGCGTGCTTCACAACCATGAATAAGACTCTTACGACATGGTGTGTTAGATTTTCGAGGAGCATTAACAACCTAGTCTCTGATACCAAGTTTGTCACGATCCAAGCCTAGGGCCTAGATGTGACACAGCAAATAGGGAACTCGAAGAGACCCCAAGTAAGCCTCTTAGCATATCATTCACACATCTTTGGTTACAAAAGCCAAATAAAGCAATAATAAGTGATAGTAGAGTTTAAGAGGAGCAAGACTTGGGACTTTCATCTCATTATCAATAAATATCAACATAAAGAACAAAATATGGACTAAGGGAAGTCTTTCATATCAACATAAACATAATAAGAGTCAAGCTCAAGGGCATAGACAACCATAATATACAACGATGCCTCTACATAGAATGGAGCGGGGGCCAAGACACTTTGCGAGCTGATCATCAAATGATAAATATCTAAAAGTATTAAACAAGTTTTAACAAGCATGAATGGAAAATAGATATTATCCTCCGAGTTGAGGACTCACCTAAAGCTTTTTCAAGCAAACCAACAAGCCATATGGAGGAGGATGATCAACAAGAGCTCCAGTTCCTACATGGTGATATCATGTAGGCATAGAGTATATGTTAGTACTTGGAATGTACTAAGTATGTAGGGTGCAATCAACAACGACATAAACCATGATAATCAAAATGCTTAATAATAAACAATGGATATAATCTCAATATAACATATATAATCAATGCTTGTAATAAAACATGCATGTAAACATTCAACTTACATAATATAACATATATATGTGGGAGGAGATCTTAACTGACATATGATACTAAACGAGCTACTACTTGGAATCCTGATGCATGACACCCCACTGGAGAAAGTGTGGTCTACTTGCCAAGGTAAACCATACTTGACCCCACCTTAATACCCTTCATGTGATTTGAAATGTCTTATAAGTGTGTTTCTCGAATATCTCAAAAACTATGCATGATTTTGAAAATCTGACTTTATATTCTTGTTCAAGGAGTAAAACTAAGTGGAAAAAGGGTAGCTCCTGAATTTTATAAGGCCCATAGTGAAAAATAATTTTTATAATAGGAACAAATTCTAGTGGCCCTGCATGGCCATGCCGCGACATGCCTGCGGTGTGCCACTGTGTATTTTGGGCCTATGCATTTGGTCCACGTCGCGCCTGTGGCGCGGACCAGTGTATTTTGTGTCCTATTTTTCTAACTTAGTTTAAGGGCATTTGGGTAATAATTCAATGTCCATTTATAAGTGAAAATCCCCTTCTTTGGCCATTCTTCAACTCTAAGACACTCAAAAACCTCTTCAAAACTTTATCAAATCCCCCATTCAAATTCACGGATCTCAAGAACAACTTTGGATTTCAAAAACCCAACACAAATATCAAGTCTTTCAATTTCAAGAAATTTTAAGGTGTAAGGTATGTGGGTTTTATTCACGGGTTCTTTCTACCCATGAAGCCAAACCTTTCCTCTTTATCAAATTTTATGGTTTTAATGTTGAATACTCTATGGATAAACTTTATCATGCATTATAAGTATGATTAGAGTTGGATTCTTCAAGTATTGATAAGTATGCATAATAGAAGATTACAACTTGAAAGGATGAAATTTTTCATCAAAAAGAGGATTGGGCTCCATGGGTGAAACAACCCATGTAAGAAGACCCACATGCCTAAAATTGAAATTTTTTTAAGGAAATTTGAGGAAAACTTAAAGCTTGGATTGGTTTCTTTAAATCCAAAATGTGCCCTTGAGATTCTTGGAATTGAATAGGGAATTTTGTGATGAATTGGACGGGTTTTGAGAGGGTTTTCTTGAGAGTTTGAAGTTAAAAAATGGCTAAGTATAGAGGTTTTCATCTTTAAATGGGCATTGGGTTATTATCTAAATGCCCTTGAAAAAAGCTGAAAAAACTAAGCAAAAATTGCACTGGTCCACGCCCTAGGTGCGACGTGGACCAGGTATGAAGGCCTCAATTGTACTAAAGCGCATCGCGGCCTGGGCGCGCAGGGACACTGAAATTCATCCTGCTCTAAGATTTAGGGGCTACCATTTTCCCATAAAATTTTGCCCCCTAAATAAGAATATGAAGTTGGATTTTCAAAATCATGCATGATTTTTGAGATATTTGAGAAATACGCTTATGCGGCATTTCGAAGCACATAAAGGGTATTACAACCTCCCCCCGATACTTCTTTGGTCTACCTCTACCCCTCCGTGTAGCTCCTAACTTCAACCTTTCTCACCTCCTAACAGGAGCATCGGTACTCCTTCTCTGCACATATCTAAATTGACGTATTCTCACTTTTCTTATCTTATCAGCCATTGGGACCACCTCGAGCTTCTCCCGAATGGTCTCGTTCCTAATCTTATCACTCCTGGTATGCCTACAGATCCATCTCAACATCCTCATCTCTGCGACTTGCATTTTCTGGACATGTGAGTTTTTAATAAACACTTCACCCCATACAACAAAGATGGTCTAACCACCATCCTGTAAAACTTACCTTTGAGTTTAAGTGGTTATTTGTGGACTATGACATTTATATTTCATCTACATTCAGTTAAAAATAGAGGATTGTACATGTGACACCAGTTCTGAGATGGTTTAAGACCATGGTTCTTGTTTCTTATGCTTAACTTTCTATATATTTAGCTGAATTACTATTTTACCTTCTATTTTATTTATTTATTTTCCTGTTTAGGTTGACTTGCCTCGGTAGATTAAAGATAAGTGTCATCATACCCGATTTTGGATCATGACAGGAAGTGTGAATGGACAAGTTGAGCAAATAAAAAAAATAAGGATTCAACCTCACCCGTCGGCATCTGCCCCATTTTTCATGAGGTTCACTCCCTATGATTCCGACGATAGTGATGAATATATAAAAAATAGTCCTTAGGTTCCCTATGTTAGTTTAAAAATATTTTGAACTTTTTATTAATTTTAAAAGACTTTAAAACATTGTAAATTATGATTTTGTTTGTACATTATAATTTTTTTGGGATTTTGAGTGCTTAATTATGTTTGTTATTATATATTTGTGTATTTTATTTGTTGTTTCCTGTATTGTATTGGGTTGAATTGAACTGAATTTTAGTTGCAGGTGGCAGCAGAAGCTGCGGGTTTCTGCTATCAAAAATGTTGTAGAAAAAACAACGAATAGGGTCATTTAGTCCGTTGCTTTTCTGCATTTTTAAAAAAATGACGGATAGGGACCATATGTTCGTCGCTTTTCTGGAAAATTTCAAGAACACAAATAATAAAAGTGACGGATACTGACCAAAGTCCATCACTTTTTTTTAAAAAAATATAAAAAATTAAAATCCAGACAACACGATCCGTCGCTTTATTTTAAATAAAAAAGTAAAATTAAATGACACAGTCTGTCGGTAGTTTTATTGATATATTTTTTAAATAAAAAATTTGGGTGGTACAATCTGTCACTCTATGTAACATAGTCTGTTGCTTTCAAAAAAGTGTAAAAAAAAGTGATGAAATAGACTGCATCACTTTTGCATCGAGTTTGACAAAAAATATTATGCAGTTCATCGCTTTTTGCATCATTTTTCAATAAAGTTTTAGTAGAGTCAACCTCCATTAATGGAGTTATCATATATTATGTGAAGTACGAAGACCATTTTCTCACTATTAATTAATTACTTTTATGAATTACTTTAGTCAAATTTCAATGTATTTTTCGAAAGTATCAGGGGATTGACTCTCCGTTCATCTACTATTATGCATATTGATCCACTACTCCAACATGGTCATAACTCATAATTATACTTGTATTATGACTTTATAACTCGAACGTGAAAAATTCTCTTTCGTGTAATCTTCATTGAAGGTTATTAGATCATGGATATTGAGAAGAAGTACACCTTTAAGAAACTCATAAATTAATGTATTTTTAGTCAAATACAACAATAAGGATGTTTAGAAGAAACTGACCAAAAAAAGTCTTTAAAAAATTATCCAAAATCAATTATTGTAATATTATAGCTTGGTAATGTCGATTTCATACCTCAAATCTGGGGATTAAGAAGGAACACAATGGTCAAGAAACATTAGATTTGTATCTATTATCATAGTTATTTTCAAACTAATGAGTTATCATTAGATTTAATAAATTTTCTTTTCTTTTGCTTTGTATCTATGATCATAGTTATTTTCAAAGTTATTACAATATCATGATACCTTTTTTTGAGTTTAGGTTTTTTGCTCCATAGCGTACAAAATATTCTACACTATCAGGTAAAGTTGACCTACTATTGCAAGTTATCTATTCTTTTTAAGTTCTTTTTTTCTATTTTTCACTTTATTTTCTAAAGTTTAAAATAACTTCCATAAACTCATCTGATTTAGATTTTTAGCCAAAAACTTTCTCTTCATGTTATCTTTATTTTCTTATATTTTTAATCCTCCATTCATCTCTCTTTAATGTGATAATAGAATTTTAAGATTTTGACATAGATTTTTATTTAATATTTGCACTTTAAAAGTTTCTTCAAGTTCTTTTCTAAGAAAAAGTAAGAAAAAACTTAATATCATTTGCAAAGTTTTCACAAGTTATGATTTTGATGCAAACATTTTTCTCTCAAGATTAATAAGAGAAGAACTATTTTTTGCAATACTAATAATATTTGAGGTGAAGAATTATTTTATTAGTTATGATGATTTTGCTGAGAGAGAAATATGAAAAAGTTATATTTGACTTATTCTGTAAAATGAAATAATAACTAATTTAGTTAGAGTACAACTAGGTTTCTAATTTTAATATATTTTTTTAAATTTTAATTATATAAATCTGATGGTAATAATTTGATTTACCTATGGTGTAAAAGATATTTGTTAATTTAAATTCTTTTTTCTTAAGTTGTCATACACATACTTATTTTAATAGTATGAGTTCAAATATGTACAATATTGGATCCATGCGCCCTATCTCGTTAGTTAATAAGATATAGTTATGAGTTTTGTCATACGTAACATTAGATAACCTTTATATTAAGTTATCATACACAAACTTATTTTTTAAAGGAAAAATTACATGGGCTGTCAACCCATAATTTTTCTTTACATTTGTTTAGCCCAACTTCAATTAATCATACAAAATAGCCCTTAAGGGCTATATTTTTGGAATAATTATCTGGTCAGGCCCTAAATAATTTTCACCTAATTTTCACCCTAAATATTTTCCCCCAAAAATAATACACACTCTTCTTTTTTCTTAGCCAAGCACCGAAGAACTTTTCGAGAACGACGGCAACGAGGAGCTCGAATTTTCTTCACATTTTGTTAGATCTCCGCTTTCATCTCATTTTCCCTCTTCTCTTGATGTAAGTCTTTATTATCCTTTTCTCATTGTTTTCAATCTTATTTCTAGGTTGTGTTATGGTTTGGGGTTTTTCAGTGTTTGCGTGTAATTTTTATGTTTTAAAATATTTTAGATTGTGGAACAGATCTATGCCAAACGATCCCCACCCCTTTGGACGGTCACAGGTTGAGCCGCACACCCCTATATTTTTTTTCATTTAAATTTGGGCTTGTGGCCCATTTTATTATCTAATTAAAATTGATCCAAGTACATACGTGACCCAAGGGCCCAAATAAAAACAAAACAAAACCCTATATACTCGGATATTCTAGAAAGTATCTCCTCCTTTCCTAAACAGGACTTTTCACTTTTCCTTTCTCGGATTACACAATGAGTTCTTATGGAAGATTGCTCATCACGGTTACTCGATGCCTTTTTGTTGCTCTTCTTCTCCTTCATCTTTCTCTCAAGTACTAGTTTTTCAGCCTTTGACCAACTTGTTCCTTTTACTGACTTATTTTCTTTTTTCAGCTACGACGCTCCTCTTCAGAATGGTACGATATTGTGTGAACAGTAATTTGCCTTCTCTCTGGATGTGAATATGTATGTGAATCTGTTTATCTTCTTTCTACTGTCTTTTTCCCCTCCTCCTTACTCAGACTAGATCTGTTGTGTTTATAGTAAATGGTGTCGATTCTTGTTTGACTCATTTTCACACTGCTATGGTTGATACTCCAAGATGCCTTGGTGACTTCTGACCCTTTCTTTTTGAATTTGACTCTGCTCATTTTGTACATATATATACGCACCCAGTGTTTTGCTCTTTTTGCTCCTAAATGTATGTACTTGTTGCCTTAGCTGTAGTAAACTATGTGCTATGTTGATATGTTAATGATGGATTTTGTGTGCACCCTCAGATTAGGGATCTAGATTCCATCCATGTTCAATAGCTTCCTTGTCATAGATGGTAAATCAGAAAATTGATTAAACGGTAATTTATCCTCATGTTGAAAACCTTCATTTACAATATGATCTGCTAATTTATTAGCTTCCCTATAAATATGCACCATCTCAACTTGCATTTCATACATTTTCCTATGTATGTCTTCCATTATTTCTATCATCTCCCATAGGATTCTTAACTCCTTAGTTACCATCTGTTTTAACACCAGTGGATCTGTCTGCACTTGCACATTAACCAGTCCATTACTTCTACAATAGCTAAGTGCTTGACACAGTACCCTGGCTTCAGCTTCCATATTGGCTGCTATGCCAAAATAGTGTGACTCTACATAGATTAGGTTCCCAACAGTATACCTTAGAGGAAATCCATATGCACTACTATCAAGATTTCCCCTACTAGCTCCATCAGTGTTACACACAATCCTCCTATTAAGTGTAGGCTTCCAAACCACTTTGATCACATGTAGTTTAGGCCTGTACTTGACAAAGAAATCTATTATGTCCATTGAGATGGCACTCCTTTAATCCATGGAAAATTAGTCCTCACAAACTAAGCTAGTATTTGATGGATCTGAAATACCATCCAGTTGTGAGATAACTGCTTTTCATGTTTTAAAGCATTTCTTCTCTTTCACAATTGCCATATCAAAATAGCAAGTACAACTTGCATCAATTTTTTAAGCTTGGATGGTTGGTCCTTCAAAGTTCCACCAGTTTTGAATTTGTTGTTGTATTATACTGCCTCCGGGTTGATATTGCACAAGTAGCAAACTACTTCCACAGCTGTACAACTGAGGAAGTTGTTAGAAATAAATAGGACATGATTTTTATCTCCTTTTCCTCACAACAATAGCACCTAGATACTATATGAATTTTCATTCTTTTCAGATTGTCATCAGTTGCTATTCTCCTCTTTCACACTCTGCACAAGAAAAAGGATATTTTTAGGGGCAATCCTTTAATCCACATATTCCTTATCTAATCCTGCACTTATCTCCTCCTTCTTTGTATGGCATACGCAGAATTCACAGTAAACTTTCTAGATTTATCCCCCATCCACCAAGCTTTGTCACAACAGACCCTCTCAATAGGTGGACTGATACTCTCCACTATGTATTGTACCATTTCTTTTGGAAGTACCTCTAGCAACTTTTGTGTATTCTATTGTCTATTGCCAATGAAATTCACCACTTCTACCTCTTCCTCCCTTACCACAGACTCTGCAATAAAATATAATGCTCCAGCCTTTGTCCAGTTGTCAAACTAGAAATTAGAATTTCCTGTTTTAATCTTCCACCATATTTCATGCTCCATTTCTTCTATAATTAAAACCATATCTCTCTAAACCTTAGAAGCTCTCGAAGAGGATACAATGACAGGATGATTCTTTTTACAGTATTTTATCCACATGTAGTGTGCCCAAAGAGAAGAACTTGATGTCCTGAAAGTCCACCACAGTTTTACCATTAAAGCCCTATTTACATCAAATAATGATCTATACCCCAATCCACCTTCCTCTTTAGGATAACAAAGGTCATGCCAAGCAACCTAGTGTTTTTCTTTAATTCCTCCTAACTTCACATGAACTTAGCAAATATTTAATGCATTCTTTCCACTATCCTCTTTGATGGATTCATTACAATGAGCAGATAAACAGGCATGGATCATAGAACATGACTAATTAAAATATATTTTCCTCTAAAAGACAACAATTTATTATGCTATGAAAGAATTCTTCTGGATATCTTTCTCAATATGTCCACATAGTAACATATCTTACCCCTACCATAATAAACAAAACATCTAAGGTATGTAAAAGGAAAGTTGCCTTGTTTTATCCCTGTCAATCTTCTCAGCCTTATTGTCACTCATAGTGGGGTATTATCATGAAGGAAGAATGCACTCTTGCTCTTGTTAAATTTCTGCAAAGACTGATGCTCATACTCATAAAGAATCTTCATCATCTTTCTTATTGCTGTCATATCACCAGACCCAAATAGGATTGTGTCATCTACACAAGCTAGATGATTAATTCTTAGGCTCCATTTTGGCAAACCATATCCTATAAAGTGTGGATCTTCATTCAACAAATTTAATCCCCAAGATAGGACTTCTGCTACTATGATGAATAGAGTAGGTGGCAATGGATCCCTATATTTTAAACCTCTGGTTGATTTAAAGAGACCAAAGGTCTTTCCCTTTATCACTACAGCATACCAATTATTGCTTACCAGTCTCCAGATCATATCCACAATTACTTTAGAGAAACCAAATTGTCTCAACACTTTTGTGAGATAAATCTATGAAACTCTATCATATGCCTTTTTCATATCTAGTTTAACAACAACATTAGTATGGTTGTTCCTTTAGTTAATATCCCTGATAATCTCTTAAGCCAAAAAGAACATTTTCTGGTATATTCCTTCCCTATATGAAGCCTGATTGATTCTGAGAAATGATTTTAGGTAAAACACCACTAATTTGGCCATGAATTACCTTAGAGATAATTTTGTTAGCAAAACCACTTAGACTGATAAGTCTTAGATCAACAAAACCCTTAACTATCTCATTTTTGGGAAGCAATACCAGATTAGTGTGAGTAATAAATTTGGCCAGCTCTTGACTACAGACAAAAACTTTAACTAACCTGCTAATGTCTTCACCAATGATATCCCAACTGGTCTGATAGAAAAGCCTAGTGAACCAATCTGGTCCAAATGCACTGGATTTATTAAGGCTAAAAACAACATCTCTAACTTCTCTTTCCTCAGGTAATGTAGTCATTGCATCATTATCCCTCTCTATAATAATTTTGGGAACATTTTCCAGCAAGGAATAGTCCCCTTGAAAGCCTTCATCTCTAAACTGCTGACTGAAAAAACATGACTGCTTCATCGCCAATGATGCTCTGTTAAGTTAAAATATCCCCTTGAGAACTTAAAATCTCTCCTATATACAGTTTCCTCCTCCTTCCTTTCACATAAGAGTGAAAGAATTTAGTAGTTTGATTTCCAGTTTACATCCATTTCATATTTGCCTTTTGTTGCCAGTATTCCTCTTCTTCACCTAACCATTTCCTCAACTCTGCTTCCACCTTTTTTAATTCTTCCCTATTAGCTAGAGACGGTTGCAATTCATATTGTAACTCCTTCACTTTAATAATGTCCTCCAATCTTGCCACCTTTTGAAAAATATTTCCATAAACCTCCCTGTTCGACAGGACCAGAGCCTTCCAGACTCTCTTAAGCTTGGCTTGGAATTCCATGAAAGGGGTACCTACAAACTCTGCCACCTAATTATTAGTGACAATTTGCTTGAATTGATGGTGTTTAATCCAGAAGTTTTAGAATCAGAAGGGCCTTATATGGACTCAATCTTCTGTTTTACATTCCAATTGAATGGGTGCATGACCTGACCTATCCTTTATGAGGTAAACTACTTCAGAAGATGGGTAACTGTCCAAAAAAACATTATTGACCAACACCCTATCCAATCTTTTAAAGATGCATTCCTTCTCTATTCTCCTATTCCACCAAGTATAATCACTCCCTGAGTATTTAATCTCCATCAATGAACAATTATTGATACAAAAGGTAAAATCCATGGCTTCATGCTGCTCAAAGGGTAGACCACCCATCTTCTCCTCCTCATTGAGTATCATATTAAAATCCTCGCCAATAATCCAAAGGATATCATTAGATGTGCTCATGCTTTATAACTCCTCCTATAGCTCCATCCTGTCACTTATATTACATCTAGCATACACTATAGATATCTGAAATGATTTGTCATTGAAGGTGTATTTTATTGTAACTTATTGAATAGTATCCAGTATTACCTCTGCCTCCCAATTATCTTTCCAGAAATACCATATCTTTCCAGATGAATTTACTGCAACATTCCTGAATCCTAAATTTCTTTTGTATAATTCAATTTGTGTTGGCTCTTGAAAAGGTTCCATGAGCGCAATAAAAGAGTAATTTTGTCTTCTATGCATACCCATTAGTCTGTCAAAAGCCTTTTGAGCCCTGACAGATCTAATATTCCACAATAGCATTGTCTCTATCATTGCAAACTAATGATTTTGGTTTTTATTTTAGTTTTCCTTGTCACAACCTGTAGAGGTACCCCAAATCTGTCTTTTTTATTACCACCTTTCAATTTGTCAGTCTGTCTTGGTGATAAATCACCTTTCTTTGCCACCTTCTTAATATTATTATTAATGTCACCATCCTCCTGAACACTCCTCTGTCCCTTGGATCCTACATCATCTTTATGAGCTTCTTAGTTTGATTGTTGCTGACTATCTTTTGTTTCTCCTATACCCTCTTGATTCATCTTTTTAGCACTATTTGGTACCCCTTTCTCTCCCCAAATAACTCCAACATGACTCTTTTAGCCCTATCTACCTCTTTGTTCATAGTAGAGCTTATTGGCAAATATCTTTGACCCCCTGAATTGTTTGGATTCTGAGAGCTTCTCTAAATTTGATTCAGACTGTTGCTATTCTTACTTACTGACTTTTGATCTCCTTTATCTGTAGCTTTGTTTCTCGAGGAGTTAACCTCATGACTAGCAATTGACATAGATTTTTGTCCCCCAGAGTTGATAAGAGGACTCTGGTTGCTTCTCTGTTATTGCTTACACTAACACTAGTGTTATCAACCTTCTCTTTATCAGCATTTTCTATTTCCTTCACCCTTGTATGGTCCATTATCTCCCAATTGTTATCATTGTTCCCCAAAATCTTCCCATTGTCTGATTTTTCTCCCTTCTCCCCTTGAGTGGCAACAACATTTGTTAGATTCTCTCTCTTCTTCACCTCTCTATGTTTGTCTGCCTGTAGAACACCAAATGAATTTGTTACCCCTATTCTATTCTAGACTATTGATAGCTGTACTATTCTCCCCTTTTTATTATTTTTGTTTTTTGAACCTCGAACCTATCCTCCTCATTTCCAGTCTTCTTATCATGGCCTTATTTCTCCACCTCCTCTTTTTGTTTGTCTTCATTTTCTTTCTTATCCTCCTTTTCTTCCTGCTTGCTCTTCGGGTATAATTCTGTATGAAGAAAATAACATTGATTCTCATTATGCCCCTGTAACATACATGTAGTACAATATCTTGGTATTTAGTTATACTTAATTAGCATCCATTTATTAGATATCTTCCCATCTGCACTTCTAACTCCAATCCTAATCCTCTTGGGAAATTTCTGAAGTAAATCAACTTCTACTTTCACTCTGGCCTAACTTAGTCTTGTCTGATTTCTCGTCGCCATATCTATCTATAGTGGTTTTTCAACAGCTCTAGCTAGTGAGAAAATGGTTTCTTTACCAAACAAATTTGGTAGTAAGGATGGGAATGAGATCCAAGTAACTGTCGTGGATGTCTCCACCTTTGGATCAAAAAGTGGTTCCCATTTGAAGGTTCTCATTGGATAAGATGCATTCATATGCACAATGTAAAATGCTGGTTTGGATAGCAAATACACATAATCTTCAAGCAGTGATGCTCTGCGAAGAGGAAGGGAAGATAATGACATTGACCAATCAGTCTTCTAAGGAGGTTTGAGCGTAGATTGCTTGCTTTGTCCTTGGCGATAAGCCTACCTTTGAAAATTAGTATGTGCCTATTACTAAGTAATCCAATCTTACACTCTTCTTTTAACTCAAATTGATTCGAAATAATTCTCCTTAATTCATAAATGTCTGGCCAACCATAAGAGAATTTTACAATAGTTGCATACTCCAAATCCTCATTAATAATCATTTAATCAACTTTTCCTTGTTCCCATATAATTTGTGGCTCACCATGCAGGTATGTGATCGGCTTCATTGGCAAGGACTTCACAAGCTGCTTCACTTATTTTAACATGGATGCATAAGACACACCAAGGGTGGTCGATCCTCTTTCGCAAGATGATTGACCGGTGGCCGGAGCGGCCATGGCAGCTGAAAAAGCTTGCATTAGCAATTCATACATAATAACTCAATATTTGATAAAATCAATCATAACTTTGTTCATAATGCATAATAGAAGATTACAACTTGAAATCATGAATTTTTTCATAAAAGAGAGGATTGGGCTCCATGGGTGAAAGGACCCATGGAAGAAGACCCACATACCTAAAGTCAAAATTTCTTGAAGGAAATTTTAGGAAAACTTGAAGCTTGGATTGGGTTCTTTAAATCCAAAGTGTGCCCTTGAGATTCTTGGAATTGAATGGGGGATTTTGTGATGAATTGGAAGGGTTTTGAGAGGGTTTTCTTGAGAGTTTGAAGTTGAAAAATGGCTAAGTATAGAGGTTTTCACCTTTAAATGGGTATTGGGTTATTACCTAAATGCCTTTGAACAAAGCTAGAAAAACTAGGCGAAAATTGCACTAGTCCATGCTCCAGGTGGGATGCGGACTAGGTGTGAAGGCCTCAATTACACTAAGGCATACCTAAGGCGCATAGCGGCCTGGATGCATAGAGACACTGGAATTCGTCCCCGTAGCAAAAATTATTTTTTGCTACGGATCATCTAAAATTTGGGGGCTACCATTTTCTCACACAATTTTATCCCCCGAACAAGATTATAATGTCGTACTTTTGAAATCATGCATTATTTTTGAGATATTCGAGAAATATGCTTATAGGGTATTCAAAAGCACATTAGAGGTATTACAATATCTCCTCCTTAGGAACATTCGTCCCCGAATGTCAAAGAAACATACGTAAGAAAAGTAATCATAAGACTTCCTACCCTATATGAATGCAACAAATGCACTTAAACATCATTCTTAAAACGTTTCACACATATGCATCGTAAGTTATCAAAACTTGTCACTATGAACATGTATGCAAGCAAAAAAGACATGAGGGCTGGAGCTTAAGACTTGAAATCATAAATAGGACTTAAATTATTACTTTGGGTTAAGTAAAGTAAATGAAGTATGGATATCATTTCTTCATATCCGCTTCGACTTTCCAAGTGGCACTTTCAACTTGTTGATTCCTCCAAAGAACTTTGACGGATGCTACATTTTTGTTCCTGAACCTTTTCACTTACCTATCCAATATTTCTACCAGGACTTCCTCATAGATCAAGTTATCCTCCAAAACACCCACAACATATAAAGGCACTATAATACTTTTGTCACCACACACTTTCTATAGACACATGGAAGACCGGATGAACCATACTCATATCCACAGGTAACTCCAATTCATAAGCAACTTTACCAATTCTCCTCAAAATTCTATAGGGTCCCATTAACCTTGGGGTCAACTTCCCCTTCTTGTCAAATCGGACCACACTCTTCATGGGTGAGACCTTCAAGTAAACCCAATTATCAACATTAAATTTAAGGTCTTTCCTCTCACATCGGAATAAGACTTTGGTCTACTTTGAGCTATCTTCAATCCCTCCCGTGTTAACTTCACCTTCTCCAAAGGCTCCATGACCAAATTTGGGCCTAACAAAGCCATCTCCCCCACATCAAATCATCCAACCGGGGATCTACAATGCCTACCAAATAAAGTCTCAAAGGGAACCATGTCAATACTAGAGTGTTAGCTATTGTTGTAAGCAAACTCAATAAGTGAAAAATTTTCATCCCAACTACTCTTGAACTCTAAAACACAAGCCCTAAGCATATTCTCAAGAGTTTGAATTGTTCTTTCGGCTTGACTATCCATTTGAGGATGAAAAGTCGTGCTAAGCTTGACCTTGGTACCAGACCCTTTTGGAAAGATCTCCAAAAATGAAATGTGAATTGAGCACCACAATCCGAAATAATGGACAATAGCACCCCATGCAACCTAACCAACTTATGAATGTATAACTTGGTATAATCTTTGGCACCATAGGTTATTTTAATCAGTAGAAAGTAAGTCAACTTTGTCATCCTATCAACAATAACCCAAATAGAATCAAAGTGCTTCCTAGTCTTTGGCAACCCAATCACAAAATCCATGTTGATTTCTTCCTACTTTCAAGTAGGAATTTCTATGTCTTGGGCTAGGCCACCCGGCCTTTGATGTTCGGCTTTCACTTATTGGCAATTGTGACAACCGACTACAAACTTGGCAATATCCCTCTCGTGACAACCGACTATAAACATGGCAATATCCCTCTTCATACCACCCCACCAATAAACCTCCCTTAAGTCTCTATACATTTTTGTGGTACCGGGGTGAATAGAGTAGGGCGAATTATGTGTCTCTTTCAAAATCAATTCCCTCAACCCATCAACATTAGGTATACACAACTTACCTTGGTACCTAAGGACACCATCTCCCCCTTGGGAGAAAATCTCCACTTTACCATCTTTCACCAATACTTTCAATTCTAGCAAGGCAGGATCAAGGTCTTGTTTGGACTTAACCTCTTTAATCAAAGAAGATTTGGAGCCATCAAAAACCACTACACCACTGTTCTCCCAACCTCACTCCCAACCTAGCCAACCTGTGTACTTCTCTAGCCATCTCCTTATTACCATAATCAATATGAGCTAGACTACCCACGAACACTCTATTTAGAGTATCGACCACAACATTAGCTTTGCTGGAATGATATTGCACACTCATGTCATAATCCTTAAGGAGTTATAACCACCTTCTTTGTCTCAAGTTAAGATCTTTTTGTGTGAATAGATATTAGAGACTCTTGTGGTCGGTAAATACATCTACATGAACTCCATACAAATAATGATGCCATATTTTCAAAGCAAACACCACGACCGCTACTTCAAGATCATGGGCGGGATAATTACGTTCATGAACCTTCAGTTGCCGAGAACCATACTCTATAACCTTGCCATTTTGCATCAGTACACACCGTAAACCAACCCTTGAAGCATCATATAAACCACAAACCCTTCTAGCCCTTCTGGTAAAGCCAGGATAGGAGCAAAGATAAGCTTGTCTTTCAAAGTTTGAAAATTCTATTCACATTCATCAGTCCAAACAAATTTTACCTTCTTTTAGGTCAATTTTGTGAAAGGGGAAGCAAGTGAAGAGAAATCATTCACAAATCTCCGGTAGTACCCTGCTAAACCCAAGAAAATCCTAATATCCGTTGATGTCAAGGGCCTAGGACAATTCCTTATCACCTTCGTCTTCTTAGGGTCCACTTTAATCCCATCAACCGATGCCACATGCCTTAGGAATGCAACCTCTTTCAACCAAAATTCACAATTATCATATTTAGCAAACAATGTCTTATCCCTCAAATTTTGCAACACAACCCTCAAATGATTCACATGCTCTTCTTCATTTCGGGAATAAATTAATATATCATTTATGAAGACCACCACAAACATGTCAAGGTAGGGTTCAAAGTCCCTGTTCATGAGATCCATAAATATTTCTGGTGCATTAGTCAAGCCAAAAGACATTACCACAAATTCAAAATGCCCATACCTAGTCCGAGAAGCTGTCTTGGAAATATCACACTCCCTCTCCCTGACTTGGTGGTACCCGAACCTAATATCAATCTTAGAAAAGTGACTAGCCTCTTGTAGTTAATCAAATAGGTTATCTATTCTTGGTAGAGGATACTTGTTCTTTATGTGACTCTATTGAGTTACTGATAATAGATGCACATTCTAAGGGAACTATCCTTTTTCCTTACAAATAACACCTGTGCACCCCAAGGTGACTTGCTAAGCCTTATGAAATTCTTTTCTAATAAATCCCTCAATTTATCCTTCAACTCCGCCAGGGCCATACGATAAGGGGGAATGAAAATGGGTTGTGTATCGGGGAGGAGGTTTATACCAAAGACTATTTTTCTTTTGATAGGAACACTAGGAAGCTCATCGAGAAAGACATCAAGAAACCCATTGACCATCGGAACCGACTCAATAGGAAGGACTTTAGACTCAACATCCCTAACCCTTATAAGATGATAAATGCAACCCTTAGAAATCAATTTCTGGGCTTTAAGACAAGAAATAAACCTACCTTAACCACCATATTACAACTTTCCAACTCAAGGATGGGCTCATTAGGGAATTGATAAAATCAATCATACATAATAACTCAATTCATACATAATAAGCTTGCATTTACATAATAGAAGATAGGCCGCTGAAAAAGTCAACCCTAGTGAAAATTGGCATGTTAGGGTTTATTGTGTAAAGAGCATTTTTTAATATCAAAGCTAGTATATTTTTCACACCCTCATGTTTTATTATATAACCAAAATATAAAAGATACAAGGAGGGGAACATAGACCTTACCTCCGTCCTAAAGATGGTTCATGAATTAGTCATCCTACTAAGGATGACCAATATATTCTCATAACAAGAAGAAACAAACCATGAAAGATACTTATGAAAGGACTCCTCCCAATACAACTATTTCTAGGAAAGCATTAAACGAGGGAGATTGTCCCTTTACATTTGAAATTAAAAAAGGAGCTAAACAAGTAACTAGACTCATAGAAGACTAGGTATACTGATTAGAATACATCAAAATAAGAAAATCAGCTAAAAGATAAAATAGATCCAAATCATCAAGAAGGTTGATAAAATATTCTTAATTTTGTGTATTATTTGTCAACAATGTCTTCGTATTTGTGTTTTGATAGTGTTTTAAATTTTGCATTTTTAGCTAAGGTTTTTTTTGGGGGGGAGGGAGTTTTACTGTGTATATTGATTATGTAGTGATGCCGACTTCATTATTTTGTGAAGTTTATACATTTGAAATCTATTGCTTGTGCGGATGGAAAAATTTTAGGTAAAGGAATTAAAGTTGATATGACATCTATTCCTATTTTGCTTGGAAGCCCAGCTTCTATACACATTGGAGAGCAGAAAAACATTGAGAAAACTCCTATTTCAAGTGTAGCTGGTGAAAAAAATAAAGTAAATTTGATTTTGAATGTTGATGTAATTTCTATCCCAAGTGCTACTCTTTGTTGTTCAAATGAAAAAAAATGAAATGTGAGAATATTGTTGATGTTATATCAATTTCAAGTGTTACTCCTTGTTGTCAAAATGAAGTGGAATCTGAAAAGGTGTTGATACTGATATTATATATCAATTTCAAGTGCAACTCCAAAGATAAAAGTTACCAAAATATATATTTCAAAAAAGAAAATAGTTTTAGCTCTTTCCACTCCAGTAACAAGGTTATAGTCTAAAAGTCCTATAAAAATTGCAATCAAAGTGAAGTTGCGGCTGTAGCAAGTCCGAGTAAAAGGAAGCGAAGTTATGTGGATGAGAAAGATGTAGATTATATTCCAAAAAAGAAATTTGTTGGTACAAGTAAGATCAGAGGCAGTGACAAAAAAGTATATTATTAGATCTGATTTACACTATTATACAATAGTATACAAAAAATAATATAGAACTTTGAATATGAAATTACAACATATATAATCATATACACTACTTTACAACCATTATACAGTTCATATACATTATTATGGTGTCTTTATACAGTTCATGTTAGCTTTATTTTGTTAGTTTTTTTTAATGTTTCTAAATGATGAACATGTCAAATACATGGTTTATTCTTGTATATATAGAAAATTGGTGATTTTTATGTTCATCCGGACAAACATCTACATCTTAGGATTAGTGTTTATACTAACACTAATTTCGTGAGTGTGTTGAAGAGTAAATTGAACAAAAAGCTACTAAAAATATTTGAACAAACTTATTTTGGCTATTTCCTTGACATGCCTGAATTCATTGTTCCAAATCAACTCATGCATGCATTGTTGTTGAGGGAGGTTATTTCGGATAATGTCAATAAATTATATATTAAGATCAATGATACTATTTTGAGGTTTGGTCTTAAAGAATTTCCAATCATGACTGACCTTAAGTGTTTTGATGACAATCAAAGCTTACCGGATGTTTAAGAATCAAGGTCGTTGTTGTGTAAGTATTTTCAGTCTAAGGAAAAGATAAACAAATTTGAATTATTGTATTGTTTATTGCAAAAGCCTTAGAAATCGGACATGCATGCACTGAAAAATGGTTGTTATGTATTTTATTCATCTTGTGTTATTTTCACATGAGAATAAACAGATTATTCACAAGAGCGATTTTGATTTAGTTGCTAGCGGTATGTATGAGACATATCATTGGGGCAAAGTAGTTTTTGAGGCTACCTTGAAGTCGATGCATGACAAAATAAGAAAAACAAACAACATATACAAAATTGGATGTCTACCACTTGCATTTCTTAGTTGATTTTATGAATGTTCGTGTAATTTGGATTGGCATATAGCTACCAAAGTTGGCATAAAATTTTCACAAATTCTAGACTGGAAAGTAATCAACAAGCCTTCTCTTAATGAGATTACATCTAAGAATATTGATGAGGTACTATATTTACTATTTACATATATTTCTTTTATTATTTTCATGTAATTTTGTTGTTTTTCATAATCTTTATATTTTTTTTTGTGGAAGGTGAGAAATATATGTGTTACACATGAAGAAAAATCAAAGCTTATGATGATTCTGATCATTTTTGCTCCCCACCTCCCAAGCTTGTTCAAGTACAGCGAAATGTTAAAGAAGACCCTCCTCTGATGGAAGCCCTTCGCTTAAAGTTTGATGATTTGAATTCTTAGATTAAACAACTTAGAAAGGAACTTGGAACTGTACAAAATCTGTTTAACTATTTTAGTTTAATACTAGTATTAATGATATACATTTTAACTTTTTTTTTGTAGCTTAATGATAAAGTCAGCACACTGAATGACTTTATGGTATCTTCATTTGAAAAATATTTTAAAATTATGAAGGAGAGGAAAGTTGAAGAATCTGATGGTCTGGAGCTATAATGACCCTGAAGGACATTTTTGGTATTTTCAGTCAAATTACTTTTTTTGCTCTTCTTAAAAGTTGCCTTGAGTCATTATTGGCTAATACTAAAAGTCAGATTTCAAAAGTACAGTGATAAGCTTGAGTTTTGCAAATGAAAGAGTTTCTTTAAAGGCTTAAGTTGAAAATTTTGAGTTTTTCGGTCATTTTGAGTTTCAATTGTCAGATTGTGATTTTGTCAATTCCATCAGCTCCGGAATGCCGAATGTGGTCCAGGGGAACTTTAGAACTTAATTTGGAGTTAAATAAATATTTTAGGTCAGAAGTTGCATTTTAGTTGTTACCGGAGCCAAAGTTTGACTTTGGTCAATATTTGGGGTTCGGGAGCTCGGATTGAAATTCTGAAAATTTCAATAGTTCCAGATAGTCAAACTAACGCTAGAAATGGTTTCGCTGCAGTTTTTAAAGCTTTTAAGAATATTTGGAATTTTTGAGTCTGAAACTAGTTTTAACGAGCTTTCTCAGGTTTTGGGTCAAGGAGACCTCAATTGAAAATTTTGATATTTCTATTGGATCTGGAATGTCAATTTTGGTCTAGGAGGATCTTTCGTTCAGTTCTCGAGGCTTTCGTGTGATTTTGACCTATTGGTAGATTTTGATATTGGGAAATGGGACCCACATTGGCATAAAATGATCTTTGTTGGAAATTTTGACTACACCATTGAGTCCGGAATGCTGTTTTCGATAAGATTTCATATACAGATTATATTTTTTCAACTTTAGATGAGGTCGGAGCATCAAATTTAAGTTCTAAAGGTTGCTGAAAATGCTGAAACGGGCGGGTGACATGGCCTAATCAGGTTCTGTCATGTGGTAGACCATTTCCCAATCCTAAAAGCTGCCTATTTATGCATAAGTTTACAAAATTTTGCCACAAACTTCAACCAACAATTTCTCTCTCAATTTTGATCTGATTTGAGCGATTCAAAAGGCTAAGTTGTATAATTTTCCGAGAAGAACAAAATAAGAGCTTCAGAAATTAATTTTGGTGCATCGTTTGAGGTAAAATTCATGATCTTGCTGCTGCATTTTTAATATATTCGAAAAACTTTAACATGTAATTTCTTCCTCGTATTAGCTCCATTTTTTAAATGCTTTTCGCCATTGAGTTCCTTATCACTTGGGAAACATTTTCATATATAAATTTCCAAATTTTGATGATATTTTCTGGCGATAAAATTTTTGGACCGTTTTACTCTTTTCACCCGAATTAGTTGATTTTTGTGTCGTTAGATTTATTATATATTTATGATGCTATATTTGAATAGATTTTGGTGAATTGGAGTGTCATGGAAAAGAAAAAGCTTCGAAAGTGACGTGATTTGAGACTTTATATAAGGCAAGTAGATTTCTAACTTTTTGTTAAATATGTTGAACCTCGTATGCTCCAATGTGTATACAATTGAGTATTTTGGGGGTAGAGATGAATTTATGTAGGCTTTGATATTGTTGAGTTTGTATCGAGACTATGGTATTATGAGTTATTTCAAAATTTGTCATCTTATCATTATTATGTGAACATGCCCATTTGCATTGACTTTGTGACAAGTGTTATGCGGGTAGAGATGAATTTATGTAGCCTTTGATTGAAATATGTTGAATTGGGTAATTATCCTATGGTGATATTTGACTTGTGAATTAATGATGAAGATTTATTTTATGTGAAAATAGTGATTATTTGTTATTGATATTGTTAGAACCCGTATATTTGTGTTTTGGTACCATGGCAAGAATTTGAGATCACTAGAGTTATTTTCGTCGCGACATATACTATATTTCTAGGATCATGTCGCATGTCACGACGGATACTATATTTCGAGGGACGTGTCGCACGTCGTGATGAATACTATATTTTAAGGGTCGTGTCGCACACTGTGATGGATACTATGATTCGAGAGTCATGTTGCACGCCGCGACGGATACATGGTCTATGTGTGGCCCCCATGGGTTCTGACTGAGACATGTTTATGATCAGCGGATATGTATCACTAGGACAGATATGCATCATAATTATTTGACATTGCATAGCATCATTTGCATCTCACGACATTCATATTATCCCATAACGCTCTGGCTTGTTATGATTATCTGGAGTGCTATTGAGTTTGGTTATTCATTATAGCATTTGAATTGTTTATTTCTTTACATGATTGGTTTTGGTATTGACGTAATGACACTTGATGAATTAGCGAGAACTTGATAAATTGTAGAATTTTTCTCTATGACTTGAAAGTGGGATAATGAAAATTATACTATTATAGGCTTTGATCATAGAATTATTGAATGGTGTAGTTGTGAAGGTTTTGAATTCTTGTATTGCAAAATAGTTGTGAGATTGTGACCCTTAGATGCCTAATGCTAAGTGATGATTATATCTACATTATAATAATTTTCTATGTATAAAATATATATTGTGCCTGAAACTTTTTCTGAGTGTAGGTTTATAGTCTGGCGGTATGTGGTTGGGTGTTAGGGAGTTACTTGGTTCTTCATTATATTACTTTAAGTTAGTTCCATTTGCTGGGTACCGCGTGGTATTTGGTATTCTCCCCTTGCTAAATTTTTGTAGGATGCGAGTCTGATCCCTTTGGTTAGACTTTTCTCATTACAGGATCGAACTTCCAGATTATTCTTAAGGTAGCTGCTTATGTCCTCAGCAGACCTTCAAGGAATCCATTATTATGTTATGTTCTATTTGAGAACTATACATTTGAGATATGTATTTTATTCGAGAATTGTA
Source organism: Solanum virginianum (assembly GCA_000787875.1). Lineage (NCBI taxonomy): Eukaryota > Viridiplantae > Streptophyta > Magnoliopsida > Solanales > Solanaceae > Solanum > Solanum virginianum. The sequence continues at coordinate 20,615 of DF358866.1, read as the reverse complement.
CATGTGACACCAGTCCTTGGGATAGTTATAGTTTGGTATTGATATGACCAGTTTCAGGGTGCAACTATATTTTTCAAAATTTATTTGAGATCCGAACATCATCAGCTACACATCAGAGCTTCTGACATACTTAAGATAGTTTTTCAGATGGGGTGTGGGCACTATAAATTTCTTGTGACGTCTTTTGGGATAGCCAATGCCCTAGCCACATTTAGGGAGTTGAGTGAAATTAGGATCTCTACTAAGTCTTTTTAGAGTGGGTACAATTGCTATAGTGGTGCCCATGTCTATTTGGCTATGGGCTATGGGTTATGCTACTTCTGCCACCCATCTTGTCTATGGAAGAAGGTATATTGTTTTGGTAAAAGATGAAACTAATTCAAGTATGTGTGATAGCCATTCAATGAGACAAAAGTATTAACTATTCAAGCATGAATTTTTTAGAGAATAAGATGAAACTAATCCAAGTATGTGTGATAGTCATTCAATGAGACGAAAGTATTAACTATTCAAGCATGAACTTCTTAGAGCATATGATGCATTCTAGTGGTGACTCATGTGGGACTTCTAATGTGGTACTAGTAATATACAAGGACAAATACACTGATTATTGATTGCGGACACTAGTTACTAAGGAGTTATCAATTGTTGCACTTGCTCAAGTAGTGGAATTTGACATTACCGTTATATTTGAGCGGAATCAATTGGTTGTTACTGTGGATGCTTGGGTTTGGAATTAGTTATAAGGAAAGTTATGGTAGTGAATCTTAGAATGGGTATTAATATGTATAAGTGAGAATTTTATTCTAGAGAACTCTATAGGGACAGGTGATTCCATTGTGAGCCGAGAGAAGCTCGTCGTTATTAAGATAACAAGTATATGGACTAATAAAGTTTTGACAAGTTCACTTGTATAAATATACATGGAAATGATAATGAGAAAGTGCATGTGGATGATTGGTTGAGTCAGTAAATTTTGCTGGTATGGCTTGGGATTGGGTTACCATATTAATCATAAGTACAGTTTTGTTGTGTGGCATGACTTTAGTTACCTTGTTCAACAAATA